>JAQQSZ010011221.1:0-12307 GCA_028646595.1 Phalanger gymnotis | reverse complement strand
CATTCTCTATCTTGAAAGAGCTTACATTTATTAGGCCATGGGTAAGGGAACCACAAGTAAGTATAATACAAAATGGGATTTGATGGGGATGAAAGAGAGATATAGGCAAAGTGTTGGAGGAAAATTTGCGAAAGGAGGAAAAACTTTAAGCTGGAGGAAACAGGGCAGTTTTCTGGGAGGGACTGGTGGTTTCTAGAGAGAAAGTCACTGAGAGGTGGTGTGAACTGAACCTAAAAGAAAAAAAGGATTTTGAGTGGTAAAGATTTAGGAGGTTTAGGGTTAGATAGACGTCCCAAAGGGGCAAATTTAGCCTTGATGTTGGGGGGAAAATCCCACTTCCAAATAATTAGAGCTATCCCAAAATGGAATGGGCTTCCTCAGGACCATGCAGATTCTCTCTCACTAACTTTAAACAGTGGCTGAATGACCACTTAGCAAGTATGTAAAAGTAGATATTTTTTCAGGTATGGATTATACTAAACAGCTGCTGAGGTCCTTCTCAGCTCTGAAGTTTTGTGATCCTCTAGTGCCAATAGCTGACTCAGTTCTCTGCTCCCGCTTTGTTATTCTGTTCCACTAAATGTCTTTGTTTTGAATCCATGGTCATTGAGCTTAGTCTGGTAAATGCATCAAAAATGGGGGCTCATGAGGTACAGGTTCCCTGTAGTATGGATTTCAGTGCTGTTGAGTAGGTGCCAAGATGGGGGGAGGTCTGGTGCTATACTATCATGAAGGAAAAAGCCCAGTGTGGGGAGGTTGAAGCCTTCCAAATAAACTGCATCAAGGACTATCTGTGATAATCGGCCTGGTGACATCTGCATCATATCACCTGTTGTATAGCTTGAGATGGGTGGGTAAGAGGCAACCCTGATCCCCCATTCCCTTCCTAGACCTTCCCAGCTCAAGACCCAAACCACTAAACATCTCCTTCCTCTCAACCCCCCAAGAATAACCCCTGAATATAGACCTCACTGGCAGACATATCCCTGGGGAGTCTGGTTTAAGACTTGGAAGGATTAATACCAAGGAAAAGAAGAACATTCTAATTTGCTGCTTATCATCCCTGCCTATCATCTTAGTGCTAAGGCAGATGAATTAGCTTACTGGAGACATGGCCTGGGCCTCTGCTACAAACAGACTCTGCCTGGCACTGGCTTAGTTGAGTTAGGTCTCCCTGTCACCAGCAGTTGGCTCCGTCCACTATTAAACCTTTATAAATATCTGCCATTTACCAGCTCCATTCAAGGCACTGTGGTATGAGTGGTGGGGAATAGAGAAGTTGCAGTGGACATTGCCTTATATTGTTAGTTAAGCTTTTCTGTCAGGGGCCAAGTCTCATTGGCTTTTGTATTCCTGCTCAGGAGAGCTGAATGTTAAATTTTTGATGTAGCATTTACACATTGGGAATCAGATGCTACAAACCAGGGCTTGATTTATTGTTTTTTTTTTAATTGTCTAGATTTAAGAAAGTGATGGAGAAAATGTTAATAATGCAGATTAAATTTAACATTTAAATTTAAAAGTATGTCATGGATGCATTCCTCTTCCCCCCTCCCCTGCCCCAGGAGCCTATTGTTAAACATTTATCAGCATACTGCTGCTTATAGGTGTATAGCACAGGGTTCTTGCATGCAGTAGGTGGATGGTAAGTATGTGGCAACATACGTAGGTGAGCAAGAATTACTAGGACTAAGTGAAGACCCCTCTTAGACATTCCCCACCTTCTTGTGCTTTCAGAACCATGGCATCACAGGTGGAAGGGATCTTCGAGGCCGCCAAGTCCAACTCAAGCCAAGTAAGAATCCTCTCCATGATATGCTCCCAAAAGGGTCACTCATCCTTTGCTTGAAGATCCTGGTGAGGGGGAAGCTACCGCCTCCTGAGGCAGCACATTCTACTCTGGGAATGTTCTACTTAGGAAATTTTTCTTTATGTGGAGCCTAAATCTGTTTATCTAGAACTTCTACTCATTGCTCCCAGCTCTGCCTTCTGGGTTGAAGCAGATAGTTTAATCCGCCTTCAAATATTTGAACTATCATTCCTCCTAAATATTTTTTATCTCCAGTCAGGAATGTTCCCATTTCCTTCATCTGCCTATGTGGCTTCAAATGGAGTCCCTTCGGTATCTCATTTGCCTTATTCTAGACCCGCTCTAGCTTCTTAACACACTTTTTAAAATGTGGCACGTGGATTGAACACAAGTATTCAGTACTCATCACTTTGGACCTTTCTTCTTGCAGGTCAGTTAGCGAGGTAGGCAGGCGTGATTGCTGCAGGTTCTGGCTATCATGTCATTTTGTACGTGGTTGAATAGCAAAGTGTCATTCAATATTCACTGTTTAAAATAGTCAGACTAAGAGTTGTTCATGAAAGCCTCCATGGATGGACAGAACCCATCCAAGCTACAATAGGATGTAAGCTCCTTGAGAGTAGGCATTGTTCCGTTTTTTGGAGGGGGTCACCAGAGCCTAGCACAGTACCTCGCATACAGTAGGCACTTAATAACTGCTTGCTACATTATTGGAATATTAGACCTTCTGGTTGCTGCACATTCATGCTACTGAACATATGCTATGTCTTTGGTTCAAGAACCTTGAGTTCAAGGATAATAATAATAGTTGACTTATAAATGCAATTTTATATAACTTATCATTTGAGTTTCATGACAGCTCTGAGTTAGTAGCTACTAAAGGTTTTATCATCCCTATTTTATGGATGAGAATATTGAGACTTGGAGCGGTTAAGTGACCTGCCCATGGTTACAGGGCTAGCGAGCGTCAGGAGGAGGATATTAACCTATGTTTAATTGAACCCAAGTTCAGCACTCTAGGTAGTATGCAATGTCCCATTGTGATGCCTTTCTATTGGTTGTTCTCCATACCTGGAATGTATGCCCTTTCCCTTTGCCTCACAGAATTCTTTTCTTTCTTCATGATGCAGGTCAAACACCACCTTTTACGTGAGGTCTTTCTGGATCTCCTCAATTGCTAGTTCCCTCCTTCCAGAACTACCTTGTATTTAACTCCTTGGTATTTATTCTTTTTGTGTCTATTCTATATATAAATCCTCCCATCTATAAATATCTATATCCATAAATGTATACATCTATATCTAGATGGATAGATAGATAGATAGACAGACAGATATATAGGTAGATAATCTACTCAGCTCTTGGAATGTAAGATCTTTACAAATAGGGATTATTTCATTCCTGTATCTGTATCCCAGGAACTTAACACAGAGTCATAGGTGCTTAATAAATACTTGCTCACTGATTAGATGTTATATGCCCTAGTGGAAAGTGAACTCAAGGAAGGGAGGGTTTCTCTTTGTAGACTCAGTGCCTACCAAAGTTCCTTTAATTTAGAATGTGCTTAATAAATGATTATTGAATTGAATTGAATTCTTCTACTCCTTTTAGAAATACTGCTGTATTTTTCTGAGATTTGTTTTTATAGCAAAGGTTGATCAGGAGATCTTTGAGATTTCCCAGCAGAATATCATAGGAATAATAGGTTGTTAATATGTACCTCTGTTCTTTGAATCATTTTCATCTTAAGTACTTTCTGTGCTTCAGGAACTAAGCTGTTATATTAAACCTCATGAATTTAACATGTTTTGAATATCTTTCCTAAAAAGAGACCTTATTCCCCATATTTTGGGGAGACCTTGGGGAGAAAGATACGGAGTGATGAGAGAGTTGGGGGGGAGAGAAGGAGAGAGAGAGAGAGAGAGAGAGAGAGAGAGAGAGAGAGAGAGAAAAATCCCTCACCTCTCTTTGGTGAGGAGTCCATCTCCAGGCTGAACTTGGTTCTCTATGAATCCAGAGCTGGGTCCCTTACAGGAAGGAGGTCACATTTGGGTTTAAGATAAAAATCTTGTGAAGGAAAACATTTTGCATATGATTCATGGAACCTTTCAGTCCAAGAAAAGAGAAAGCAAGTTTTTTGGGGGTGGGGGATGGGAGGTGGAAGAAAGGGCTGGTGGTTTTTGAACAGAAAATATCACTAAGGCCTCTTTTATTTTTTGTTTGCTTGTTTACTTATTTTCTCAGAGATCTTTATAGTCCTTGACTCCTAGATTTGAGCAGGTTTCAAGCATGTGACTTTGAATATTTCTGGGAAGGGTAGGAAAATTCAGTCAGCTAGCGAAAACCCACAATTGTGCCCCAGAGCTACACCACTCCCTCCCTTGAAAATACATCTCTGGCTTCTCCATGGGAGGTGCAGCAAGGATACTCTGATTTTATTACAAAGAAAATGCTTCTAACCACCAGTGGCAGAGCCAAGCCTGCAGAAGAGCACGTAAGACATACAATAGTCAGGCTAACGAATGAATGAACAGCCAGGAATGAGGGATCCATCTCTCCAAAGTCCCTGGAAGGACCACACATTGGGCTCAGCTTTCACAATCAAAAGTAAAGCAGAAGGGAAGTCAACTTTTGCATCCCACGTAAGTATCATGGAAGCCATTAGAAAGAGAACCCCTCCAACCTCAGTCACCCAAGCAAATTCCCAAAATAAGTCTATACTTCTGGCACCATCCTCACGAACATTAAATATTGTCTTTCCCTCTCTCTTCTTCTTTTCTCTTCTCCACCCGGATTCCTAACCCCCAAGCCCCCGAAGGAAAAGCCTCCAAGTGAAATCTTCAAAATTCTGTATTATTACATTGTAAGAAGACCCAAAACAATATTTTTGTCTCAACCAATGATTTCATCACTGAAGAGAAGGGTGTGGAAACTCCCTCCACTGGCGGCACGTTAGGATCACATAGTCTTAGAGAATGGCCTGCAGCAATGAGAATTTGCATTAGGGAGTTATCTAAGAGTACTGACGCCTGATCCTGACCTTCCTCACTTAAGCCACATGCATTGATGAATTGGGTCCCCAGAGCCTAGCTGGCTACATCTCCTTCTCAGGGTACTAAGGGAACCCATGAAAGATAATTTTTTTTTCTCTAATGGTATCATCTCTAGGCACCGCCAGTGATCGGCCACCTAGGATCATTTACCCAATTCACATCCATTGGATTTTACAATTGGATATTTGCTAAGAAGAGATAGCAAGAACAGAAATTACAAAGCATTCCTTTCCCCTCTCTACCACCATTCCTCACTGTGCATACTCTCCTATATGAGCACAGTTTTGGAGGTAGAATAGGCTCCAACTTAAAACACTTTCACAAAAATTTGGTTCTGTGCCATTATCTCTACTATATTTCCTGTTTCTGCATCTTTTTTTTTTTTCCTGGAGAAGGGAGGCGAGGCAATTGGGGTTAAGTGACTTGCCCAAGGTCACACAGCTATTAAGTGTCAAGTATCTGAGGTCACATTTGAACTCAGGTCCTCCTGGCTCCAAGGCCAGTGCTCTATTCATTATGCCACCTAGCTACCCCTGTTTCTGCATCTTTGCAATGACTATCTTCCCATACCTGGAATGTACTTCCCTTTGCCCTTTAGAATTAGGAGTTTCCTTTAAGACTCAGCTCAAGTGACACCGGCTACTTAGAGCCTTTTTTGATTACTCTTGTTGCTGCGGCCTTTCCCCCAAACTCTTAATCACCTCATATTTACTTTTAGTATAAATAGGCATTATACTTCTTCAAAGGCTTTTTCTGAATCTCTTGAGATAACCACCTGGCTGGGAATGTTTTTGTTTTTAATTTGATTAATTATTTTGATTGTTTTCCTCATGTCAAACCATCTTTGCATTAATGGTATAAATATGACTTGGTTACAAAGAATAATTTCCTGGATAAATAACTGCAGTTTGACAGGATTTTATTTAAAATTTTTGGATTAATATGCATTAATGATAATTGGTCTATAGTTCTTTATCCTTCCCTTTATATTTATTTTTTAATGATTTTGTAAATGAATATAAATGTACATGTGGTCCAACTGCCTCCCACCCCCCACGTAGATTCTTTGAAGGCTGTCTCATTTTTGTCTTTTATCCCCAGAGCCTGGCATATTTTAGGTGCTTAAAAATGATTGATTGATTGTTTCCAAGACTTCTGGATAAGGTCCCTAAAACAGGGCATCAAGCTCTATTGTATTCTCTTATATAGTTTTTAAGGAAGGTCTTTTCTTCTCAGATGGCATCTCCACACTGGAGTTTTCCAAATAATTCAATGAAGTGAATCAATTGGAAGTCTGCTCTTTGGTTTGAATTCAGAGATGGCTAACACGAAGGAGACAATTTAAACCTACACCAAGAAAGAGTCAGTCACAGGTAGTTAAAAGTGTGTTCAACTTATGAACTAGGAGTATCCAGGTCCCAAGAAGAGGGGAAGCAATAACACTCTGCTGAAACCAGGCCTATAGTTTCCAGCTGAAGCTACACAGAGCCCTGCTTGGCCAAATGTCCATTAATGACCAGGTAGTGGAGAAGTCCTGCTAGGTGGCTCAGTGGATAGAGCTCTGGGCCTGGAGTCAAGAAGACCTGAGTTGAAATTTGGCCTCAGACACTTGCTAGCTACGTAGCCCTGGGCAAATTGCTTAATCTCTCTTTGCCTTAATCCACTGGACAAGGAAATGGCAAACTGCTCTAGTATCTTTGCCAAGAAAACCCCATAGACAGCGTCCATGGAGTCACAGAGTTGGACATGACCGAAAAACAAGTGGAGAAGTCAAGTGTGAGGCACCAAATCCCAGTGACTAACGCCAATCAGGAGGAAGGAAGCACTGACCAAGAGCCCCAATTATTCCTGCTTAGGCAGCATACTTATTTTGGTTCTTGAGACACTCTCTTTTTCCATTATAGAATGGGGAACAACCTAGGGGACACATCTAGCCTTGATGCCTACTTAGAGAGGAAAGTGGAAATCAGGGTTGAGAAATCATGGGAACTGCTGCTGCTGCTGTTGCTGGTGGCTTGAGTCCCTTTCAGGCCCTGGTGGCTGGCCTGGCCATTGGCGCAGTGACACCTTTATATGAGGGCCCTTGGTTCTGGAGAACAGGGTGGGACTGGCTGCAGATGCAGACTCCTTACGATGTGATTGTCTGTCTCAGTATCCTGACATAAAGAAATCAAGGAGAACCACCAAGGGACTTGTGGGTAAAGGGTATGGAACAAGAAGCACCATGTAAGATCTTCCTCAAGATCTCATTGGGCACTCTTCCTTTCACATTTGGGTTAGTCAACAGCATTTAATTTTTAAGCACCTACCCATGTAGCAGGCGCTGTGCTAAACGCTGAGATACAAAAAAGGGGCAAAAATCACTCCCCGCTCTCAAAAAGCTTCCAGTCCGATTTGGGGTGGATAGAAACAATATGCAAACAATTATATATAAATGAGGTATAGAAAGGATCTACTGAAGATAATAAACAGAGGAAAGACAATAGCCTTAAGGGAGAATGGAAAAGGCTTCTTGTAGAAGGTGGGATTTTAGTTGGGACTTGAAGCCAGAAAAACCCAAGAGGCAGAGTTAAGAAGGGAGAGAATTCCAGGCATGAGGGACAGTCAGTGAAAATGCCCAGAGCTGGGAGATGAAGTGTCTTTTTCAAGGAACAATGAGGAGTCCAGTGTCGCTAGATCACAGAATACATAGGGATGAGTAGGTTAGATAGGACAGGTAGGAGGGGACCTGTTAGGTGGCGTGGTGGGTAGAGCAGTAGTAGATTGGGAGACAGGAAGACTTGAGTTCAAATCCAGCCTCAGATATTTTCTAGTTGTGTGACCCAAGGCAAATCACTTAAGTCTGCCTCAGTTTCCTCATCTCCAAAATGATGATAATAATAGCGCCTACCTCCCAGGGTTGTTGTGAGGATCAAACGAGGTAACATGTCTAGAGTACTTTGTAACCTTGCAACTTCCCCCTTAAAGCACAATATAAATGCTAGCTATTTTTTATGAAGGACTTTGAATGTCAAACAGAAGATTTTATATTTGATCCTGCAGGTGACAGGGAGTCCCTGGAGAATGTTCAAAGGTAATGAATAATGGACTCTGCAAAGATATGCTATAGCTGTTTCTGGTCAAGAAATCTGGATATCTATCAGTCCTTTGGTGGCTTTGGTGGTAAAAGAGACAAACAAAAACCAACCACTTATCTTCCATGCTGCCCTCCTCCCCAACAACAACAATAACAACAAGGAGTCAGAAGCAGAACTTTAACCCTAGTTTCCCTTACTCTGAAGGCCAGCTCTGAGACTACTATACGTAGTGACTGGTATATAGTAGGTACTTAATAAATGCTTGTTGAGTTGACTGCACTTCATTGCATATGCCATTCTGTCCTTCTAATTGGCTCTGTGAGCCTGGACAAGATACCTAATTTCTCTGAGTCCCATAATGCTTGCTGATGTGCATTGGCAGAGGGAATTTCCTATGTCAATGACATTGCAGATCTGATAAGCAGCAAAAACACCAGTGGAAACTCATTTTATCTTGCTTTAAGATTTACAAAGCACTTGCCTTATAACAGGTGCAGTGGACAGAACAATGAATTTGGAGCCAGAAGACCTGGGATTCACTTAGCTTTCTACCTTGCTTCTTGTGTGACCTTAGACAAATCACTTAAACCCAATGGGCCTCAGTTTTCTCATCTATAAAATAACAAGGTTAGATCAAATGACCTCTAAGTCTTTCCAGTTGTAGATTTAGGATCCTATGGAATTTCATTCCATTATTTCAGGTTTGAGGCATGTGGGTAGGAAGTATATTAACCCCATTTTATAAGTGAGGAAACTGAGGCTCTGAGAAATTAATTGACTTGCCTATGGTCATACAACTAATAAGCGTCTCAGGCAGATCTCCTGAGTCCAAATCGATCACTTTCTACCTATCTGTATTTTTGTGAAGTTTCTCTTCCAAGTGTAGTTGATCCCCAAGAAGAAGCAGCAAAGTGCAGTGGGAACAATGAAAAGAATGCCGGTTTTGGTGTTGGAGAAAGTGGTTTCATTTCCCATTGCTTATGTTTACTATCTGTGTGACCTTGGCAGATTACTTAACCTCCCTGAGTCCTAGGTTCCTCAATTGAAAAATGAGAGGTATGGACAAGATTGCTTCCCTTCCGCTTTAGAATGATGACGCTATAATTCCCCATTATAACACGGCGGAAGAAATCCATATATGCTTCAGGTCATTTCGTCCTCTCTGAAATAGGTCCAAGCTCAACAGAACATACACAGCCTGTAATGCAGGAGTGTCAAACTCAGATAGAATCAGGGGCCACTATATATAAGGATCCTGGCTGGCTGCATTTTGACTTAGAAAACCACATGTTAACATTATTTATGTTTTATTGTATTTTTTAATTTTGTTAACTATTTTCCAATTAGGAAATCAATTTTAATTTGATTGTTGGGTTAACAGAGGCATATGTCTTCTTTTCCAACTTTAGCTTTATTCCATCCATCCCTCAGAAGCTTTGTGTTAAAAGGCATCTTGGAGACTATTTAGCAAACTATACTTGAGCAAGAATCTCTTCTCTATCATCCTCAAAAAGTGCTAATCCAATTTTGCTTTGAAAACCTCCAGCGGGAGAGAACCCACTATCCACAAAGACAGCCCATTCTATCTTTGGATAGCTTGAATGGTTAGCAAGATTTTCTTTCCATCAAACTCGAATTTGTTTCCTTTCAACTTTGACCCATTTGCTCCTAGGTTTGCCTTCTGGGGTCAAATAGAACAAATCTGTTCCTCCCTCTGGTAATGGCCCTTTAAATACTTAGAGACAGATATGTTCTTGTGGGTCTCTTCTTCTCCAGGCTAAACAATTTCCTTCAACCATCTTCATATGATGTAGACTTAAGGCTCTTCATTACCCTCATGGTCACCCTCTTATGGACTCTCTTTAGCTTGCCAATGTCCCTCCTAAAGTATGGTGTCCAGAACTGAATGTAATTCACCAAATTTTCTCCTGGGCTGGCAAGCGAAAAGTACAATAAGGATCTAATTTGTATTCTGGACACACTCTTTCTCCTAATGCAGCCTAGAAGAGTATTAGCTTTGTTGGCTTTGTGCCAATGTTGACTCATAAGGAACTCTCAGTCCACTAAACCCTTCAGATCTTTTTTTCACACTAACCATTGTCTAGCCATGCTTTCCTTAACTTGTATTTCTGGTTAGTTTTTTAAACTGGTGGCTAATTTTTGACTTGTTATTATTAGGATTAGATTTTATAGATTTGTCCCCATTACTCTAGCCTGTTGAACAGCAAGAACAACATTGATACCTGATATTTATATAATGGCTTAGTAGATAGAGGGCAGGATTTAGAGTCAGGAAGACCCGAATTCGAATCCTTCCTCAAATACTTGGTAGCTGTATGACCTTGGATAAGTTACTCAACTTCTCTCAGCCTCAGTTTCTTTATCTGTAAAATGAGGACAATACTATTGTCTAATGCACAGAGCTGTTGTGGGGATCAAATGAATTAACATATATAACATTAATAAATGCAAAACACTTTATAAACCTTAAGACGCTATATAAATGCTAGCTATGAGGCAGCCAGGTGGCACAGTAGTTAGAGCACAAGACAATGAACAGCAAAGAGGGGAAAGAAGTACTCATGGGGAAAGTATCACAGAAAAGTGATCAGAGAGACTAATAAAAAATAAATAAACAAGAAAAGGATCTTAAAAATGAATAAATATATGGAGTTTGTATATATTTGTTTGCATGTTGTTTCCCTCATTAGATTGTAAATTCCTTGAGGGCAGGGGCTGTCTTTTGACTTTTTTTTGTATCCCTAGCACTTAACATAATGACTGGCACATAGCAACTGCTTAACAAATGTTTATTGAATGATATTGAATGACATTCAATCAGACGTTCTGTGCCTGGCACAGAGTAGACAATTAATAAATGTTTATTAATCGATTGATTGAAGTGAAAGAAATAAACTTTGATGAAAAGGAAAGTGATACCCCAACTACAACCGGAGGTTTAGACATCCTATCTCAATGACTGCTAGAATCTCTCAAGTACTTTAGAGAAGCGATACAATAATTAAAATAAAATGTAAGGATGAGATTTAGGATAAAAGCCATGCTCTCGAAGGACTCAAAAAGAATGAGAGAACCGAGAGAAAATGATGCAAAATCTCTCTGACACAGCAGTTGCTTTGAATTTGCTATTCTGAAGTGCAGAGGTATAAGAAAATGGCCAGAATAAAATACAAGATTGTTAATACTAGAAGCTTCTTCAAGTCAAAGCAGACAGCATGAGAAGGACATTGATTTAGAATGGAAGGGAACTTAGAAATGATCTACTTCAGCCTACTCATTTTACAATCAGGAGATCAGGGCCAAGAGAGGGTAAGTAACTTGGCCAAAGTAACATAGGCAAAGTGGCAGGCTCAGTGTTTGAACGTAGATTCTTTTAATTCCAAATGCAGCATATTTTCTGCTGCACCACACGCCTCCCTGAGTTTACAGACAGAATTTGTAGAAACCATCTAAAAGTCATAGGTGTTTCACAAAACAGAAACAAAAACAAACCCTGACATTAAACAAAAGGTCTGAATCCCATATTTTAGGAGATCGTGCACTAATATTACTAAGAACTGTTGGAAATAGAGAGGAAAGCACAGATTACTATGGGATATCCCTACATAGAGGGATAAGTTTTAATGTAGTTTTAAGCTATTATGTACTAAATATTAAGCTATCATTGAAGCGTAAAACTGCACTGAGGGGGCAGAGCCAAGATGGCAGCTGGAAAGCAGGGACTAGTGTGAGTTCCCCGCTGAGTCCCTCCAAAAACCTATAAAAATGTCTCTGAACCAATTCTAGAACTGCAGAACTCACAAATCAGCAGAGGGAAGCAGGGCTCTAGCCCAGGACAGCCTGGATGGTCTCTGGGTAAGATCTATCCCTCACGGAGCAGGGAGTGGAGCGGAGCCATGCCGAGCAGAGCCCAGTGTGGGCGGAGCAGACCAACCAGACCAGGAGCCAGGCGGAGCTTGCCCTAGCACCCTGAATCAGTGAGCTGCAGCAGTTACCAGACTTCTCAACCCACAAACACCAAAGACAACAGAGAAGGTTAATGGGAAAAGCTGCGGGAGCGGAAAGAGTTCCCGAGTTCGGCCACCACCCCAGGGGCAGTGGAGGTGGGGCAGCTACAGAACTACAGCTGCAGTTGCTTCTGGCCCTGGGCCCACCTGGTGGGAGGAATTAAATGGTGGATCAGAGCAGGAGTGAAGAGCCTGCTGAAGATCTAAGTCCAATCCAGGTTGGGGTTCTTAGGGAAGGAGGAGTGCTGGTGTGGCAGAGCTGGCACATCCCCCCAAGCTTGGAACATAGAACTCTTAACTCTACAAGCAGTCATACCCTGCTGAAAAACTCAAGGGTCA
>JAQQSZ010011220.1:0-12307 GCA_028646595.1 Phalanger gymnotis | reverse complement strand
TCCTATCCCCCTTTATTCAATTTTCTCCCTTGACCCTGTCCCTTTTCAAAAGTGTTTCTTTTTGATTACCTCCTCCCCCATCTGCCCTCCCTTCTATTGTCCCCCCTTTTTTATCTCTTTCCTCCTTTCCTGTGGGGTAAGATACCCAATTGAGTGTGTTTGTTATTCCCTCCTCAGGTCAAATCTGATGAGAGCAAGATTCACTCATTCACCCTCACCTGACTCCTTTTCCCTCTCGACAGACCTGCTTTTCTTGCCACTTTTATGAGAGATAATTTACCGCGTTCTATCTCTCCCTTTCTCCATCTCTTAATATATTCCTCTCTCATTCCTTAATTTGATTTTACTTTTTTAGATATCATCCCTTCATATTCAAGTTACCTTGTGCCCTCTCTCTCCCTATATATGTATATTCCCTTCAGCTACCCTAATACTGAGGTCTCATGAATTATACACATCGTCTTTCCATTTAGGAATGTAAACAAAACAGTTCAACTTTAGTAAGTCTCTTATGATTTCTCTTTCTTGTTTACCTTTTCATGCTTCTTTTGATTCTTGTGCTTGAAAGTCAAATTTTCTATTCAGGTCTAGTCTTTTCACTGAGAAACTTGAAAGTCCTCTCATTTTATTGAAAATCAATATTTTGCCTTGGAGCATGATATTCTGTTTTTCTGGGTAGGTAATTATTGGTTTTAATCCTAGCTCCATTGACCTTCAGAATATTATATTCCAAGCCCTTTGATCCCTTAGAGTAGAAGCTGCTAGAGCTTGTGTTATCCTGATTGTGTTTCCACAATACTCAAATTGTTTCTTTCTGGCTGTTTGCAGTATTTTCTCCTTGATCTGGGAGCTCTGGAATTTGGCAACAATATTACTAAGAGTTTTCTTTTGGGGATCTTTTTCAGGAGGTGATACGTGGATTCTTTCAATTTCTATTTTACTCTCTGGCTCTAGAATATCCTTGATAATTTCTTCAAAGATGATATCTAGGTTTTCTTTCTATTAAGGCATTCTTCTCCTCATTGGCTTTTTGGAGCTTCTTTGCCATTTGAGTTAGTCCATTTTTAAGGTGTTGTTTTCTTCAGTATTTTTTGGGTCTCCTTTAGCCAGTCATTGACTTGCTTTTCATGGTTTTCTCAGGGCACTCTCATTTCTCTTCCCAATTTTTCCTCTACTTTCTAACTTGCTTTTCCAAATCCTTTTTGAGCTCTTCCATGGCCTGAGGCCAGTTCATGTTTTTCTTGGAGGCTTTTGATGTAGGCTCTTTGACTTTGTTGACTTTTTCTGGCTGTATGTTTTGTTCTTTGTTGTCACCAAAGAAAGGTTCCAAAGTCTGCATCTGAATCTGAGTCTGTTTTCACTGCCTGGCCATGTTCCCAGCCAACTTACTTGACCCTTGAGTTTTTCTTTGGGGTCAAAGAAACTTTGTACTGTGACTGCTTGTACAGTAGAAAGTATGTTGTCCCAAGCTAGGGTGCCATGCTTTTGTTTTCAGAGCTATTTCTACATAGCAAGCTCTGCCACAGCAGCACTATTCCTTCCCCAAGGACCCGGATCAGACTCAGATCTATACTGGCTCTGTACTCCCACTCATATCAGCCACTTAATTCCTCCCACCAGGTGGGCCTGGGGCCGGAAGCAACTGCAGCTGTAGTCCTCATAGTTGCACCAACTCTGCTGCCGCCAGGGAGTTGGTCAAACCACAAAGTCCTTTCACTCTGACCCAATGGCTTTTCCCACTAACCTTCTCTGTTGTCTTTGACGTTTGTGTGTTGTGAAGTCTGGTAACTGCCACAGCTCACTGATTCACGGTGCTAGGGCCTGTTCCGCCCAGCTCCAGGTCTGGTTGGTCCAGGCACAGCTCAAGCTGGGCTCTGCTCCTCTCCACTCCCAGCTCCATGGCACAGACCTTACCCCATGACCATCCAGGCTGTCCTGGGCTGGACCCCTACTTCTCTCTGCTATTTTGTGGGTTCTGCAGTTCTAGAATTAGTTCAGAGCTATTTTTACAGGTGTTTGGAGGGACCGGGGGGGGGGGAGCTCACACAAGTGTCTGCTTTCCACTTGCCATCTTGCCTCTGCCCCAACAATTTTGTTTTCACCTCTACAATATTGAGATGTAATATTTGTATCATCATCCAAACTACAGTTTGCCTTATTCAATTCCCCTACTGAAAATTTTTCAGTGGCTCTGTATTACCTCTAGGACAAAAAACAATAGATAGATAGATAGATAGATAGATAGATAGATAGATAGATAGATCGATAGATAAATGGAAAGATGGATGATTGATGGATAGATGAACAAATAAATAGAGAAATAGGTAGATATGTAAGTAAATAGATAAAAAGAACAAGGAAGGATGGATGGAAGGTTAGAGAGAGGGGGAGACAGACAGACAGGGAGAGAGAGACAGAGAAAAAGAGACAGAGAGAGAGAGATTTCTCTGCTTGACATTTAAAACATCTGATTACCCTTCACTCTTCTTCATTCACTGTAAATACTCCAACCAAATTAGCTTATTTTCTATTCCTTGTATAAGCTGTCTGGTTTCCACATCCATGCCTTTGCACAGTGCCTGGGCTGTTCTCTCAGCTTTTTGCAACCCCTAACTCCCTTCGAGGCTCGATTCAAGAACTAAGATTCCCTAAACCTGTGACCTTTCCTAGTTATTCCTAGCTATTAGTGTTCAACTCCACTCTTGAATTGCTTTTTATTTAATTTATAAATACATTCTATCCTTGCCCATTTACATTTATTGATTGCCTCTAATAGCATGCATACTCCTTAAGGGAAAAGATTATTTTGCATTTGTCTTTGTACTGCTGGTGCCCAGCACAGTGTTTGGCACACAGTAGGTGTATAATAAATGCTTTTTAAATTGAATTTCTCTTTATTCTAACCCCAATTTTTTAACTATGCACAAATACTATAACACTCACTTAAAAGTACTCACCTAAGCATTCACATCCTGCTCTTCATAAAAGCATATTCTCTTCTTTAGGGTGAACCCTACCATTAATTTGTTTTCAGATTAATCTAATGACTTCAATAGGTAGACTTCAAACTATTTACATGCTCCACTCCTCTTTTTTTAATTTTATTGATCATTTTGCCTTTTTATATCACATATATTCCTGAAAATTCCCCAATATAGCACCCTATTTGTAACTGTTGAAACTGACATATACAATGACTAAGTCTTGCAATATATGTAGTGCCCCATCTGTATCAATCATCATTTCTGTATGGGAAAAGGTAGCTTTTTTTTCACGATCTATCCTCCAGAACTAATATTGATCACTGTAATTAATCTTAGTCCAACTTAGTTCAAGTGTTGTTTTCATTTACATTATTGTTGTCATTGTGAATATTTTCTTATTCTTGATTTCTTTACTCTCTTATCATTTGTACAAATAATCCCTGTTGCTCTGACCTTCCGGGGCAATCATACTCCATTACATCCATATAATACTGTTTTTTTTTCTATCAGTCCCCAGTTGTTTAACATTGGCTTTGTTTCTGATTTTAACTACTTAAAAAGTGCTGCCATGAATATTTTAGTAAATGTTGGACTGTTATTTTTGCCTTTTTCTCCCTTGAGTTTTATGCCCACCACCAGGATCTTTGAATCAAATGATATGAACATTTTAGCAACTTTTTCTTGCATAATTCCAATTTTTTCCCAGAATATTTGGATTAATCTACCACTCCATGAATAGTGTATTAATGTTCCTTTCCTCCCACAGCTCCTCCAACACTGACTATTTCTGTCTTTTTTCATCTTTGGTAATTTGATTGGTGTGATATAATACCTCAGAGTGACTGATCTAAAGTGCATAGCTAAATGAGTGATAATTCACATTTCTTCTTCTGAGAACTTCATGTTTACAATCTTGAGAAACGTCTGAGACACATATTTGTGCAAATTCCCTGTATATCTTGGAAATCAGACTTTTATCAGCAAGATTTAATGGAAATACTTTTCTTTCTGCATCTCAGATTTTCTTTTATCATTTAGGTGTTTTTAAATTTTTTATGATCAAAGTTGTCTATTTTATGTTTGTAACTTTCCCCTTCTGATTTTTAGTATTAATTCTTCCCCTTACTAGAGATAAGAGAGATAGCTTCATCTTCTTGTTTTTGTTGTTCAGTCATTTCCATTCATGTCTGACTCCTCATGATGCCATTGGGGGTTTTCTCAGCAAAGATACTAAAGAGGTTTTCTATTTCCTTCTCCAGCTTATTTTATGGTTGAGGAAACTGAGGCAATAAGGGTAAAGTGATTTGTCCAGAGTCACACAGGTAGTAAGGGTGTGAACAGTCCAAAGATCCTGACCCCAGACCCAGCACTATATTTAATCCACCACCTAGCTGCCCACCTCAATCTATTCTCTAATTTTTGTTTTATGCTGTGACTTTCTCATATTGATGTTACCCAACATTTAAACTTATTGTTATATGTGGCATGAATGATTAGCCACCAGGAGTGAGGAACCTGTGGCCTTGAGGCCACATTTGACCTTCTAGGTCCTTGGGCACGGCCTTTTGACTAAGTCCAAGTTTTATAGAACAAATCCTTTTATTAAGGAGATTTGTTCTGTGATGTTTGGATTCAGTGAAAGGGCTGCACTTGAGGATCTAGAGGGCCACATGTGGTCTTGAGGCTGCATGTTCCCCACCCCTGGGGCCTAAACTCATTTTCTGCCTAATTCATCTGGTTTCTTCACAATGCTGGGAGACAGAGCCAAGATGGCAGAGTGAAAACAGGGACATGCTTGTGCTCAAATTCTTTCAGATACCTCTTAGGAAATGAATATGAACAGTTTTGAGAGAGGTAGACTCCACTAGGAGACAAAGTGTGGCAGATTTCCAAGCCAGGAGAGTCCAGAAAGAGAGGGATCTATTGTACTGGACCGGGAGAGCACTGAGCACATGGAATCCACCAGAGCACCATACCAGAATGGGAGCAGGCCCAGCTGGCCAGATGTGGTGGTGATCCCCGGGCCTCTCTGAACAGGATGGGAGTCTATTGGAGCTAGCTGAGTGTAAGAACAATGCTGCTTGCCTCTACTGTGGCTGTGTAAGACCAAAAACACCAATACACAGGCTGCTAGCACAGGTTCTTTGATCTGCTTTTCTAAGGAAAGCAACTTTAAGGAGTTAACAATCTCGGTTTAATTAAACATACATATATCATTCACTTAATTCAGGGGGAAAAAGCCAGCACCCTGAACTTCAGAGTAAATACAAACAGAAACTAAAAACAGATCAACAGACAGGCTTTGTCTAATCAAGACATAACATACATAGTTACCAAAAAGAGAAACACTAAATCTGGGTTTTCAAAGGCAGGGGGCTCCTTAACTGCTACCTAGAGTCTCCACACAAACGCTCTTCCAATGAGTGAACCCCCCAAAAATGCTGACCTCAGAGTATATATACATTTCTTCAGGGTCAGAGTGTTTCACATCTTTAGAGGGCTTCAAGCTTCTCAAGGGCTTCACACCTGTCCTGGGTTTCATACCTCTTGAGGGTGTAACACATCTCCTAACCTAACTAGCAAAAGGCCATGGGCCTTCCCACAAACAGAGGCAACACTCAATCAAAGGAATCTGATTGCCCTAGTGCTGAGAAGCACTCCAAAACAAAAGACAACAAAAAGTCCCATTTTGCTTGCCATTACATTCCACTCCTCTAGGATCCTTAGCCTTACAAACTAAATGGCCATGGATCTTGGAACAAATAGAGGCACTATACTTTGCAACAGTATCACATAATAACTTATTAATAAGGTGATCATATAGTCTTAAAGAAAACATATCATTCAGTATATCTTATGGCATTTCTCAGAATACCCACACAGCATATATTATTGTTCAATAAACTAAACCATAACATTCATAGGAACATCCTTAAACAAAATATCATTCAATAGCATTCTCTAAAATACTTGTTTACACAAGCAGGTGGTCCCAGACAAGGGTCTTTCCTAGCACAACATATCATCCTTAAGGGGTGACAGAAAATACAAAAACCATCCACTTCTAGGTGACAACAAGTTACAATCTTCTTATTCAATACAAAGCATCTAAGTAAAGTCCTCTTTTAATCTTGACCCATGGTCCACTTTCAATTCCCATGTCTCTTCTTCTGTGGGCCAACTGCTCCCAGCTCTTGCCTGGATTTACACACGGGCAGCTTTCTGATCCTGGTCTCAGCTCAAGGGGACTACTCCATTTGAAATTCATCCTGCTCCTGCCTGACAGTAGGCTCCAGGTGCTCCTGTTCAAAGTTTCTATTTCTGGGAAAGCAAAGCTCTGCACTCAGGCAGCTATTCAGTCCTGCTCCAGGCTCCAGAGAATCATAGTTACCATTACTGGGAAACAAAGACAAAGTATCTCAGGCCCCATGATTTCCTTTTAATTTGCAAATCCTGTGGACTACATCATTTTGTAGCAGCAATGCTGCTTGCCACTACTATGGGTGTGTAAGACTAATAACACCCACACACAGGAGGGCTGCTAGCACAAGTTTTTTGATCTGCTTTTCTAAGTAAAGCAACTTTAAGTGTTTAACAATGTCACTTTAATCAAACATAATTATACACACATACATGTATATATATGCATATATATACATATATGTGTGTATGTATACGCACACATATATACATAAATACATACATATATATATATGTATGTATGTCATTCACTTAGTGTAGGTGGAAAAGCCAGCACCCTGAACTTCAGAGCAAATACAAACAGAAATTACAAAGAGAGACAATATAAACAGAGCAAACATACACAGTTATCAACATACAAGCCTCTGGGTGTCTGACCAAAGAATTACATAGTTGCCAGAGAAAGAGGTACCAATACCTGGGTTTTCAAAGCCAGCGGGGCTCAAGGGGCTACCCAGAGTCTCATCTGGTCGAATCATATGACACTCTTCCAGTGAGTGAGAACCCTAAACAAAATACTAACGTGTGAATTTGTATACCCTATTCAGAGTCAAAGGGCATTACAACCATGAGACTCAAACCTATGTGAACTAGGCTTTCTTGTTTTTTAAGCAAGTCATCAAAGACTCCTGATTTAATCAAAAAAGCAAAGGCCAGACTCATCAAAGGCACTTGATGCCTTAGTGATGCGATGCACTTCAAAAAAAAAAGACAACAAAAAGTCCCATTTTTCTTGTCATTCCATTGAGACAGAAGTGCAGAGCCTGCTGCAGCTATCAGCCCACAGTCTAAAGATTTGAAACTCACCTTCTTGAACTTCTCATGATAACCCAGGGAACTCTTAAAATCTCTAGTCCCTCCCTTGAATAACCCAGAGAATACTACCCTAGAAGAAACCCTAAAATAGAGGAGCCAGAAGTTGGGGTTCATCAATCTTTTAGCTCTGGAAGCTAAGGAGACATTGTCTTTCAGTGACTGAAGGAGAACAGCATAGGAAGGGAAGTATCCCATCAAGCTTCACCTTAGCAGACCAGTGGGAGTTCCTGAGTCACCGGGGGGGGGGTGGAGCCAGCAAGCACAATCAACAGGACCACAGGTGTGCTTTTGCAAAGGCAGGGGAATTGGTAGACACCAGTACAGACCTACACAGACCTAGGGGAAGAAGAGACTTCCAGTACCCAGACCACTACTCCCCCACACCTTACACTGTGACCCCTCAGGAAACTCAGAAGGACTGTACTGGGCCTCTGTGCTTGACACACAACAGCCAGCTTCAGCTCAGCACCAGGTGAGCTTCAGCAATTTATAACTTCTAGCTGACAAAAACAGAGGCCATAGCACACAAAGCCAGTAACCAGGCCCATAGCTCCAAACACAAGAAGTTTGGGACGCAACCGTCTGGGCCCCAGAAGTAGAGATCCACCTAAAATTCCAGGAAAAAGGTGACTACCAAAAAGAAGCCAATTAGAAAAGTAAAAAAAAAGATCATTGAGTTGTGTTATGGGGACAGAGAAGATAGAAATATGAATTTGGAAGAGGATGGCATTGACACTGTACCCACATATGAAATCTCAAAAGGGAATATGATCTGGTCTCAAGCCCAAAAAGCATTCCTGGATGAGGTCAAGGAGGATTTTAAAAACTAAATTAGAGAGGTAAAAGAAAAACTACAGAATCTAACAGGAGCAAATGAAAACTTGAAAAGTAAAATTGACCAAATGGAAACAGAGATGTCGAAGCTATCTGAAGAAAATAATTTGTTAAAAATTAGAATTGGTTAAGTAGAAGCTAATGACTCTATGAGACACCAAGAATGAATGAAACAAAATCTAAAGAATGAGAAAATAGATAAAACATAAAATATCTCACTGGAAAAACAACTGACCTGGAAAATACATCCCAGAGAAATAATCTAAGAATTACTGGTCTACTGAAAAACCATGATGAAAAAAAGAGCCTGGACAGTATTTTCCAAGAAATCATCAAGAAAATCTGTCCCCAGGTCTTAGAGCCAGAGGGCAAAATAGTCATCAAAAGAATTCACCAATCACCCCCTGAAAGAGATCCCAAATTGAAAACTCCAAGGAATATTGCAGCCACATTCCAGAATCATCAAGTCAAGGAGAAAATACTGCAAGCCACCAAAACAAACAACTCAAATATTGGAGAACTACAGTAAGAATCACACAGGACCTTTCAGCTTTTATGTTAAAAGATTGAAGGGACTGGAATATGTTAGTCCAAGAGGCAAAGTAGCTTGGACTACAACCAACTATCCAGCAAAATTGAGCATAATATTTCAGGCAAGGAGATGGACATTCAATGAAATAAGAGAATTCTAGACCTTCCTGATGAAAAGGCCAGAGCTCAATGGAAAATTTGTTCTTTGAATACAAAAATCAAGAGAGGCATAAAAAGGTAAACAGAGGAAAAATATAAAAAAAAGAAAAAAAAACTTTTTATTCAACAAGGGCAAACTGATTACATTCCTATATAGGAGGATGTTATTTGCTAATTTTGAGAATGGTACAGTTAGAAAGATATCTAAAAGGGATATACATAGATAGAGGGCATGAGTATAAATTAACTTATGTGATGATTTAAAAAATGGAATTATGGGACGAAAAGGGATTATAATGGGAGAAGAGATTAGAAGGAGGCAGAAAAGGTAAATTACATCAGATGAAGAGGTACAAAAACATAATATACTAGGGGGAAAGAAGGGAGGGAGAAGAGCAGTATTTGAGCTTTACTCTCATCAGATTTGGTTCAAGGCAGGAATAATATATTCTGTTAAGTATAGAAATCAAAATTACCCTACAGCAGTAGGACCCTAAATGGGAAAGAAAAGCTGGGGGAGGTTGTTAGAAGGGAGGGAAGAAGTAGTAAGGGAAAAGGCTAAGGGAAGGGGGCAGGGCTGAAAGGGAGAGAACATGGAGGGAGACAATGGTCAAAAGCGGGGGGAAAGGGATGGAAAAAAAAAGATGCACGTAGTAACCATAACTGTGAATGTGAATGGTATAAACTCTCCCATAAAAGGGAGGAGGATAGCAGAATGAATTAAAAACCAAAATTCCGCAATATGTTGTTTACAAGAAACTCATTTGAAATGGGGGGGATACACACAGGGTAATGGTAAAAGGCTGGAGTAGAATATATTATCTGCCAGCACAAGTTTAAAAAAGCAGAGATAACAATCCTATTCTCAGACAAAGCAAAAGCAAAGGTAGATCTAATTAAAAGAGATAAGGAAGGAAACTATGCCCTGATAAAATGAACCATAGAAAATGAAGTAATGTCATTACTTAACATATATGCACCAAGTGGTATAGCACCTGACTTCTTAAAGGAGAAATCAAGGAAGTTACAGAAAGAAATAGGCAGCAAAACTATACTAGTGGAGGACCTCCCCCTCTCTGAACGTGATAAATCTATCCTCAAAATACACAGGAAAGAAGTTAAAGAGGTGAACAGAATTTTAGAAAAGGTAGATATGATAGACCTCTGGAGAAAACTGGGTAGGGACAGAAAGGAATATATATATTTTTTTCTCAATCATACATGGCACACACACAAAAACTGATGATGTACTAGGGCATAAAAACCTCACAATCCAGTGCAGAAAGACAGAAATAGTCAATGCATCCTTTTCAAATTATTTGTTATAACAGGCCATAGAGAGATAGACTAAAAACCAATTGGAAAGTAAATAATCTAATCCTAAAGAATGAGTGGGTAAAATAACAAATCATAGAAACAATCAACACTTCATTCAAGAGAATGACAATAATGAGACAACATAACAAAATTTATGGGATGCATCAAAAGCAGTTCTTAGTGGAAGTTTTATATCTCTGAAGGCTTACATGAATAAAATAGACAAAAAGGAGATCAATGAATTGGACATACAACTGAAAAAGCTAGAAAAAGAACAAATTGAAAATCCCCAGTTAAATAGCAAATTGGAAGTATTGTAAATCAAAGGAGAGATTAATAAAATTGAAATTGAGAAAACTATTGAAATAATAAATAAAACTAAGAGCTGATTTTATGAAAAAAGAATAAAATCAATAAACCTCTGGTCAATTTGATTTAAAAAAAGAAAGAAGAAAACCAAATTACCAGTATCAAAAATGAAAAGAGTGAATTCACCTCCAATACAGAGAAAATTAAAACAATAATTAGGAATTAATTTGCCCCGTTGTATGCCCATAAATTCAATAGAATTCAGAAAAAAAAATTGAACAAGCCATCAATGAACTCCCTAGGAAAAAATCTCCAGACCCAGATGGATATATATGTGAAGTCTATCAAACATTTAAAGAACAATTAATTGTCACACTTTATAGACTATTTGGGAAAATTGGCAAAGGAGTCCTACTAAATTCTTTTTATAACACAAATATAGTACTAACACCTAAACCAAAAAGAGTCAAAATAGAGAAAGAAAATTATAGACCAATTTCTCTAATGAATACTTATGCAAAAAATTTTAAAGAAAATACTAGCAAAAAGATTATATCAACTTATCATGAGAATAATACAATATGACCATATAGGATTTATTCCAGGAATGCAAGGCTGGTTCAATATTAGGAAGACTATCAGCATAATTGATCATATCAACAACAAAACTATCAGAAACCATATGATTATCTCAATAGATGGAGAAAAAAGCTTTTGACAAAATGCAACACCTTTCCTATTAAAAACACTAGAAAGCATAGGAATAAATGGAGTCTTCTTAAAATCATAAGTAGTATCTACTTAAAACGATCAGCAAGAATTATATGTAAAGAGGATAAGCTAGATTCATTTCCAATAAGATTAGGGGTGAAACAAGGTTGTCCGTTATCACCCCTATTATTCAATTTGGTACTAGAAATGTTAGCTTTAGCAATAAGGGAAGAAAAAGAAATTGAAGGAATTAGAATACGGAAAGAAGAAACTAAGTTATCGCTCTTTGCAGATGATATGATGATTTACTTAGAGAATCCTAAAGAATCAAGTAAAAAAACTACTTGAAATAGTAACTAACTTTAGCAAAGTTACAGGATATAAAAAACCCACAAATAAACTCGGCATTCTTACATATTACTAACAAAGCCCAACAGCAAGAGATGAAAAGAGAAATTCCATTTAAAGCTACTGTAGACACTATAAAAGTATTTGGGAGTCTACCTGCAAGACAAACCCAGGACCTATATGAATACAATTATAAAACGTTTGTCATACAAATAAAGTCAGACCTAAATAAATGGGAAAAAAAAACATCAGTTGCTCATAGTTAAGCTGAATTAATGTAATAAAATTGACAATTTTACCTAAATTAATTCACTTATTCAGTGCCATACCAATCAAACTACCAAAAAAACATTTTACAGAGCTGGATAAAATAATAACAAAATTCCTCTGGAAGAACAAAAGATCCAGAATATCAAGGGAATTAATGAAAAGAAATGTTAGGGAAGGTGGCCTAGCCATAACAGATATTAAACAGTATTACAAAGCAGCAGTCATCAAAACTTTTTAGTACTGCCTAAGAAATAGAGTGGTGGATAAGTGGAATAGTTTAGGTACATAAGACACAGTAGTCAATGACTACAGCAATCTATTCTTTGATAAATCCAAAGATTCCAGCTTCTGAGTTAAGAATGCACTATTTCACAAAAACTACTGGGAAAACCTTACGCCATATACCAAAATAAAGTCAAAATGGGTCCATGATTTAGGTATAAAGGCTGATACTACAAGTAATTTGGGACATCAAGGAATAGTTTGCCTGTCAGATTTATGGAGAAGGGAAGAATTTATGATCAAACAAGAGACAGAGAGAATTATGA
>JAQQSZ010011219.1:0-12307 GCA_028646595.1 Phalanger gymnotis | reverse complement strand
CACAAGAATCAAGAGAAGCATGAAAAGGTAATCAAGACAAAGAACAAGAAAAAAAAATCACAATAGACTTACTAAAGTTAAACTGTTTTGTTTATATTCCTACATGGAAAGATGATGTGTTTGATTCATGAGACCTCATTATTAGGGTAGCTGAAGGGAATATGCATATATATATATATATGTGTGTGTGTGTGTGTGTGTGTGTGTGTGTATGTGTGTGTATATATATATATACATATACATATATATATACATATATATATATATGGAGAGAGAGAGAGAGAGAGAGAGAGAGAGAGAGAGAGAGAGGGCACAGGGTGAGTTGAAGATGAAGGGATGATATGTAAAAGAAATAAAATCAAATTAAGGCATGCGAGAGGAATATATTGAGAGAGGGAGAAAGGGAGAGACAGAATGGGGTAAATTATCTCACATAAAAGTGGCAAGAAAAAGCAGTTCTGTAGAAAGAGAAGGCAAATGAGGGGGAATGAGTGAATCTTGCTCTTATCAGATTTGACCTGAGGAGGGAATACTATACACACTCAATTGGGTACCCCACAGGAAAGAAGGAAGAAGAAGATAAAAATGGGAGATGATAGAAGGGAGGGCAGATGGCGGAGGAGGTAATCAAAATCAAACACTTTCGAAAAGTGACAGGGTCAAGGGAGAAAACTGGATAAAGGGGGATAGGTTAGGAAGGAGCAAAATATAGTTAGTCTTTCACAACACAAGTATTTTGGAAGGGTTATACATAATGATACACATATGGCCTATGTTGAATCGCTTGACTTGTTAGGGAGGGTGGATGGGAAGGGAAGAAGGGAGAGAATTTGGAACTCAAAGTTTTAAAAGCAGATGTTCAAAAACGAAAAAATAAGTTTTTGCATGCAACTAGAAAATAAGATACACAGGCAATGGGGCATAGAAATTTATCTTGCCCTACAAGAAAGGGAAAAGGAGATGGGAGGGGAATGGGGTGACAGAAGGGAGGGCTGACTGGGGAAGAGGGCAACCAGAATATACGCCATCTTGGTGTGTGGGGAGGGCTGGTAGAAATGGGGAGAAAAATTGTAATTCAAACTCTTGTGAAAATCAATGCTGAAAACTAAATATATTAAATAAATTTAACTAAAAACAAAAAAGGGAAAAAAAATAAATCCTGGTTGATTGATTGTTTGATTCACATTAGCCCAACCCCACAACACCAACCTACTCTCTTCTCATTTGATTTCTTGGTTTCTGTATTAACACTCTTTCTTGTGTCTTCTTCTCTCTGTCCAAGCCTGTTCCTCTTCCTTTTCCTTAAATGTAGGTGTCTCCAGAGGGTCTGTCTTAGCTCTTCTTCCCTTGTCTCTTTATATTTCTACAGTTGATGATCTTATCAAATCTAACAGTTTCAAATATCTTCTTTATGCAAATTCCCTTCCCTTTCCTTCCCATTTCCTTGATTCTGTGACCAGGGTTTGACTTAAATAACAGTTATGGGAAATATCTGTATCTTAGTTTCGCTACTTGACAGTTATCAAAACCTGGTATTTTGTAAAGTGTTTTGTACCACTTTACAAAACTATCTACTAAGTAAACACCAGGATAAAGTGACATTCCTTTCAATAGCCCATTGCTAGTTTATGTTTCAGATGAACTCTGCACCATGTCAGGAAAAAAGTGGACACACACAAACATACTCAAAAGTGTCATATTTTGGGTACTAGGTGCCTGTATTTCAGGGGATTTATGCTACAGAGTAGTGGCTGATAGCACTACTATCTGGTGCATATTACTCAAAGTTGGACAAACCTTACCAACCATTTGATATGGGCCTGGCAGATGACCTAAATAATAGAATCACAAAATCATAGAATTAAAGATGTAATGGACCTAAGAGTTCATCCAGGCCAACTCTCTCATTTTAAGAATGTGGAAATTCAAACCCAGGTCCTATGATTCTATATCCAATACTCCTCATGACTACTTGCCTATTCACCCTTCTTCTTTTTCCTTTCCCTATCTGCCTTCATGGTTTAGGTCTCTAGCTGGCTGTCTTGTAACTACCTTCAAGAGCTTCAATTTTGCGCATTTCCTCAGACTTTGTCCTAGAATGGCTCCATTTCCAGATATCAGCCAGGAGTATGACCTTTCCAGCTGTGCCTTCTAGCACAAAAACATCTGTTCTGAACATTGTGGACTACAAGTCCCTTATTGCTATGATGATTTCTTAAACCATTGTTTTCACATGAAGAAACGATTTCCTCGGAGAAATAGCTCTGAGACTTTCATCCTAAATGATCAACTTTAAATATTTTCCTTTCAGAGTAACTTACTCTCGCATAGGGCTTTAAGATTTCAAAGCACTTGCCATATTGCTTCTATTGATTCTTTACCTCCGTTTAATCTTTAGAAGAAGCTTATAAGGCAGGTGCTATTGTTACCCCAGTTTTACAGATAAGAAAACAGAGGCTCAGGGACATTAGGTGTCTGGTCAGGGTCACACAGCTAGTAAGTGTCAGAGGTAGAATTTGAACTCAAGTCTTCATGACTCTATGCTAAGCATTTTCATTCTCTGGTCCTCACAGCTCACAGAATTTTCTTTTTTTTCTTTTTTTTTAATATTGGGGGGTTGTTTCTGCTTTGTTGCAAGATCTGATTCCCAAGTTAATGGCCTGATGAGGATGAGAGAGAAAAGTCAGAATCTACTTAATTAACATAATATAGGGCATCCCCATAGTCCTTCCCATTACCTCTCCAGCCTTCTCTCTGCTGGAGGAAGCAAAACAAAAGGACTTCTGGCTAGAACGTGCTGAAGAGACTTGGAAAAGAATCCGAGTCTCTATTAGAATAAACACAACACTTTGCTCTACTACTGAATTAACTTCTTCCTTTTATAACAATATATAGAAAAACCATTGCGGGTTTAAGAGTAGCTGGGCTACTCACCCTCTACCGCTGCAGAACCCTAGATCTGGACCCATGTACACGGGTGTAGTGAAATTCTAGGGGACCCTTGCCTCTAGAGAAAGAAGGGTCAGACTTTTTTTTCTCATGATCTGGCCCTTTATTTCCCTATTCTGGAATCCTGGGGGAAATGATTTAATGTTTATATTTAGCTCATGTCTAGAGCCTGTACAAAAATGGTTAAGTAGAAAGGTACATCATATATGTGTATATCATATCCAATATACATTGGATATAACACAAGTATTTGTTTCTCCCACATAAAAGAAATGCTTAACACCAAGGTTTAGAAGCCTATATTAATAGAAAAAAAGATGACCAAACAAAAAGACTTTAAATGTAAAACAGTAACATAACTATAATTACACTCCCCCAAGAAGATAACTTCAAAGGAAACAATTGGATAAGGAATTTTCCTTTTCATCTCGACTCTTCATGCTCTTCTTCAGTATCCGTGTTTTCTGGGAAGTCATTTCAAGGATTGTACTCCTCCTGTTGTTGGTGATTCTCTTCTCCAATAAGTGCTACGGTAGCAAGTGGAGGCACCTTCCATAAGGTAGTTGGCACTAAATGAGGGACTTAGGAGCTCCTGACCTCTCAAACGCAAGCTTGCCACTATGTCTATAGATGTCCGTTTTAGAATTGCTGTTTGGCCACCTAAACTAAGGAAACAAATCCAAAGCATAAAAGGCAGATGAGGATTTTAGATCCAGTTTCCAGCTCACCTAGGCCAACATATATGCTGGCCGCCATGGGTAAACAGTTAGCTGTTTCCACTATAGGGCAAAGAGTATAGCCCTTTCCTACCTATTCAAGGAGAGGCTCAAAGATCCCTAACAGGTTCAGCAGATGGGAAGAGAGAGTGGTCTAGAGGGCAGTCACTCCTTTATCAAGTTTATTGAATGGGCAGCACCATCTGACTCAGTAGCCAATTCTTTTCAAAGCCTTTACCTCCCCTTGCTATAATCAGGAGGACAAAAGGTTCACCTAGGATTTGTTCCATCATTCCAAAGTTCCAAGTCTTTTAGCATTGACTGAGCCAGCACACATGGTCCATTGGAAAGGAACCAGGACAAATGTATTTCCAGAAGGGGCCTACTCCAGGCATGCCTCATATGGCGCACTTTAACTAGAGCCAATAGGGAGGGGAGGGGTGTTTCTGATTACACTCGTTACTTTTCCTTACTGCCTTTCATTCTTTTTTCTTTCATTCTTTCTTTCCTTCCTGACTTCCTTCCTTTCTTCTAGATCCTTCTTTCTTTTTGCTTCTTGTCTTTCTTCTCTCTTTTCTCCCACAACCTTTTGCCAGTAAACATCAATTTGCAGTACGCTTCGGCGTTCCTCAATGCACATTATCACTGGGAAATTTTGTCATTCAGTTTGGAGATCCCTGACAGAGAGCTCCATGTAACACCAGCCTTAGTTCCCACTATATCTTTCCAACATGACAAGTAAACAAGAATAGTAGTTGTTGATTTGTAGCTTGCTACTTTCTTCCCTGATGTATATGCAGGAGGCACTTAGGGCTCTGACTGAACGTGTTTACCTAAACTCAGGTTTAGGTAAGTTCCCAGGAAAAAGTACATTAGAGACTTATTGCACCTAGCACAGAATCAGACTGACTAGGGGCAGAGAGTGAAGAGTTTAGGGAAGGCTTGCCTATTTACCTTCCAGCCAGAAAGCTCCATAAGGTTATGGAGGGAATAATTGCCTTGCACTGAGCTCTACACACAGGAGGTTAATAAGTGTACGTTGAATAACTAGGTGAATTTTTTTTAAATTTCCCAGTGATATAGAATCAGGAAGTGATAACTTCAGAGTACATCACACTACCCAACATGAAAGTGTCATTATTTTCTGTTTTGCTTGGACTGAGTGGCCTCCATCTATGGCCCCTTATACCTTGACATCTGTCTTACCCTGACTTCTTACAGTCATACCTTTGCCCTTGGAGTACTGTAGGCACTTCTTGGAAGCTGTTAACTTCATTTAATAGCAATGACATTTAATGAGAAAGTTATCTAAACTGTAGGGAATGTCTTTTGCTTCTTTTTTGTATCTCTGGAGCTTAACACAATGCCTGACACATAGGAGGTACTTAAGAAATGTTTACTGATTAATCGATTGCCTCCAGCATGCTAGAACATGGGAAAACTTAGCAGAATGTCCAAAAGCATCTAGGAGGTTCCAAAGGGATAGTTTCAGCTGGCAGGGGAACAGCTTTGGAATTGCTTTCTACACTCCAGCTAATTCCGTATGCTAAATTGTAAAGGGGTTAAGCCGGCCAAGTTAATGTCAGGTGTTGATCTCCTGGGGAAAAAAAAAGCATAGCCCCATTTATTCAGTATCCAGATCTTTAGCCTAAATTTGGAGTTGATGTTTGGAACCAGGATCATCCCTATCCACAGGCAAAGAAGGAAGCTGCCAATATGCTGTGGTCTATAACTTCAGCATCTGATTGTACCCCCTTAGAGAGCCCCCCTCAGTCCTCCTCAAACAGAAAGAGCCCTGGATTTGGAGTTGGGGGATCAGGAGACTTGGGTTCGTATCCTGACTCTGCTATTTACTACCTATGTGACATTGGGCAAGTCATTTAACCTTTTTGACCTTCAGTTTTCTCATCTGTAAAATGAGGAAGTTGGACTAGGTGGTTTCTAAGGTTCCTTCTAGCTGTAAATTTTCTAAATTTTTTAGTCTAATTTAACCAACAAAAATGAGGTCATTTCTTCCAGTAGCCAAATTACAGTCAGTTTTAGCAAACATTTATTGAGTGCCCATTACGTGTAAGAAACTGTGCTTCTGTTATGGGAAGTAGCCCTCTCGACCATCCAGACAATGGCACAGATTAATTCATTAGGCTAAAACACTAGCAATATAGGGCAACAGTGGATAGAGAAACAGAATAAGGCGATTTCAAATGAGTTAGTGAGGGTATCAGGGAGGGAGCTTTACACAGAGTGTAAACAGTGACATACCATGCATGGTAACATTACATAGTGATATTCCATGCTTGGAACTGGAAGCAGCATAAAGAGTTCAGGTCAAGAAGAATGATGGGGTGTCTGTGGTTTGAACTCCTTGGGAAGGGGCCTCAGTAATAAGACAGGAAAGGTGTGTTAGACAAGCTTTATCCGCTTCTCAGTTCTGCCCTGAGTCATGCACCTGGCTAGAACACTAAAAAGCTGAATCTATCAGCTTCCTGGTAGTTGGACCAGAGAAAATGCTAAAAATATTTTATTCTTAATACCCAGGCAGGCCTACTGAGAGAAGAAAATTTGCATGAAAATTTGCCCTCTCTGAGGGCAAAATCTGGTCCTGAAACATTTTTATAGGATCATAGATTTAGAAGTGGAAAAGACTTTAGAGATGATCTAGTCCAAGCCCTCATTTAACAAATGAAGAAACTGAGCCCTAAATAAGGTAAATGATTCACCCAGTGGGAAACTGGTTATTAAGTGGTGAAACAAGGATTCAAACCCAGGTTCTCTGACTCAAAATCCAGAGATCTTTTAAGTACCTTCTACATGCAAAAATGAAACAATCCCTAATCTCAAGAAGTTACATTTTATTGGGGAGGAGCCAACAAGTGTAGAGTATATTCAAGGTATAAATGAAAGACGTAAAACACATTATTTTTGAGTTATTTCTGACTTTTTGTGACCCCATTTTGAGGTTTTCTTGGCAAAAATACTGGAGTAGATTGCCATATCCTTATCCAGCTCATTTTACAATTGAGGAAACTGAGGCAAACAATGTTAAATGACTTGCCCAAGTAGTAAATGTCTGAGACCAGATTTGAATTTAGGAGAATGAGTCTTCCTGACTCCAGGCCTGGCATTCTGTCCACTGTGCCACCTAGCTGCCTATAAAATATATACAGACAAGATAAATTAGAATACAAGGTACAACTGTTAGCTGAGGAATATCAAGAAAGGTCTCTTGCAGAAGAAGACATTTAAGTTGAGCCTTGAAGGAAATAAGAGATTCCAAAAGGTAGAGGTAAGGAGGGAGTACATTCCAGATATAGTAGGGAGGGAGTCAGGGACAGCCTGTGTAAAGAGATGGAGTCTTGTATGTTAGAGGAAGGAAGAAGACCTATTTCACCGGACCATAGAATGAATGAAAGCCAATAATATATAATATGCCAGGGAAGGTAGGTCGAAGTCAGGTTGTAAGGACCTTAATTACAAAACAGAAGAGTATGTATTTTATCTTAAAGGTAGTAGGGAGCCACTAGAGTTTATTGAGTAGTGGAGTGGTACTGTCAAAACTGTGCTGTAGGAAAATCACTCTAGGAGCTCTCCCTCCCCATAATCTTGTCACAGCCTTTCTAGCCTTATTTCTCTCTTATTCCTTCCACATGCCCTCCACATTAGCCACACTACAGTACTGAAGTACCCCGTATGTATCCTACCTTCTTCCTCATCTATTGGCTCACATTTCTCTCTTTCCTTCAACCTTGATTCCTTCCTGCTAATCTTAAATCCTTCAAGATTTGGTTCAAATGTTATCTCCTCCAGAAAGCCTTTCCTGATTCTCCTAGTGTATGTGTGAGTGTATGTGTGTATGTGTGAGTGTGTGTGTGTGTATGTATGTATGTATATGTTGGGGGGCTTCTCATCTTTCAAATCAAATAGCACTTTGTATGGACTTGTCTTATTCATTTCTATTCTATTTATTATTATAGCGATTTGTATACAAAATACCCCTCTCTTGTCCCCCTCCACTCTAGATTTTAAATCACATGAGATCGAAGACTATATCCTATTTGTCCTTGCATGTCTTCCAGGCTCCAGTAGGTTTTCTGCATCTGGGAGATGTTTAATAAATACTTGTTGAATTAAAATAAATAAACAATATTCTCCATTTTTACCAACATCAAAATCATACACAAACTTTATTGTTGTTATTGTTGAGTTGCATATGACCCCTTATGGGGTTTTCTTGGCAAAGATACTGGAGTGGTTTGCCATTTTCTTCTCCAGTGGATTAAGGCAAACGGAGGTTAAGTGACTTGCCCAGAGTCGCACAGTTAATGAGTATCTAAGATCAAATTTGAACTCAGGTCTTCCTGACTCCAGGCCCAGTGCTCTAACTACTTAGCCACCTATCTGCCTCTAATGCCCCCAATAACAAACTGAAGCAGGTTTAGTATTACATATAGGAATATAAATATATGTACACGCATACTATATATATATATATTATATATATGTGTATGTATATATATATGTGTGTGTGTGTGTAATAGATATACATGTATATATGCACACACACACATCTGTTACATAGAAATAGTAAATATCTCTCTTCCCAGAATCCCAAATCTACAAATTTGGTGACTGCCTATGCAGTGTGATGACACAGACACTAAAAGGTAATTTTGTCAAAAACCCTCCCTGGCAATGTTTCTCTATGGTCTGAGTATTTAATTACCTGAATCTAACAGCCGGAGAACACATCCTCAGTGATCTGGAGTCAGTTCAACATTAGATAATATTAACCAACATTTACATAGGGTTTTAAAGCTTGCAAGGTATTTTACCCATGTAATCTCGCCTTTTAAAAAAAATGAAAAACAAAACCACAGATACTACAGGAGTTGTTATTCTCATTTCACAGTTGAGGAAACTGAGGCTCAGAGAGATGGGGTGGGGTGACTTGCCCATGATTACATAGCTACTATGTGCCAGAGGCAGGATTTTAGCCCGAATCTCTCCTGACTCTGCTTCCACCACTCTGATCGGTTTGATTTGACAAGCATTTGTTAAGTGCCTACTATGTGCCAAACACCAAGCTAGATACTGGGGTCATAAGAACAACAAAAAAAGTCCCCACCCTCAAAGAGCTTACATTTTACTCTTCCATTATTGCAAGATTCTTTTAATGCTAATGATACATTGAATTAAGCTAATACCTATACTTAGTGAGGGGAAAGGTAGACATATTTAGGTCTACAGGATGCATCTGTTCTTGTGAAAAAGATACATATCACCTCAAAGATGGGATAGAGGTGACCTCAAGCATCTTAGAATCTTCCATCTTGGTGCCTTGGTGGCAAAGATAGTATAACAATGTCTGTGGTTATTTCCCAGGCTACCTACCTTCTAGATTATTGGATGGTCCATAGGCTGGAAAAGGAATGAAAAGGAATTGAGAAGTAAATGAATTGAGAAGAACAGAGATTTAGACTTGAAGCGAGGCAGACCTAGGTTCAAGTCCTACCTCTGACATACCTGTTGTGTGACTCAGCAAGTCAAGCAACCTCTGTGTACTCCTAAGAAGGCGCTGGCCTTCCCTGGTGAAGGGAATTTCCTCACTTGAAATCACAAGTCCAGTCCTCATCTCCATTGCGAACTGGTGGCTCTGAGTACCAGGGGAAAATAAGATTTGAAGCCAGTTTTTTTTTCTGACTTGAAGTTTAGTCCACTACCCACTAACCTGCATTGCAGTCATCCTTTCAGACAGAAGTCAGTTAGTAAACTTTAAGAGCCTACTATGTGTACAATCCTATTTTTTAAATCTACTTTGTTATGGAAATCCTTGTTTAACTTCTTAAGCCCAGAATAATTTTTTTTAAGATACAATGTTTCACAATAAAGAAATAAAATGAGAGAATTGGACTTGAACTCTAAGTTGTTTTTTTTTAAAAGTGTCTACTATGTGCCAGGCACTGTATTAAGCACAAAGAAAGGCAAAAGCCAGTCTCTGCCCTTGAGGAGCTCACAATCTAATAGGAGAGACAATGTGCAAATAACTATGTACGAACAAGACAAATACAAGCTAAATAGGAAATGATCAACAGAGGGAAGGCATTAGAATTAAAAACAAAAGGAGGAGGGGTAAGTTATGAATATTTTTGAATGCCAAAAAGAAGATTTTATATTTGATCCTGGAGGTGATAGGGAGCCATTGAAATTTATTGAAGGTGTGTGTGTGTGTGTGTGTGTGTGTGTGTGTGTGTGTGTGTGTGTGTGTATGACTTTCAGTTTAGGAAATTTAAGTCAGACCTTCAATTTGGGAAAAATCTTTTTGGCAGCAAAGTGGAGGATGGACTAGAATAAAGAGAGATACGTGGCAGGAAGACCATCCAGCAGACTATAGGTCCACATATGAAGAAGCATATTTGGGAGATGTTACATAGGTAAAATTGACAGACCTTGGAAAAAGAGTTGAGAAATAATGAAAAGTTGAGAGCAACACCTAGGCCAAGGGTGGGGAACTTGTGGCCTGGAGGCTACATATGGCCTCTAGGTCCTCAGGTGCTGCCTTTTGACTGAGTCCAAGTTTTACAGAACAAATCCTTTTACTAAGGGGATTTGTTCTATGAAGTTTGGACTCAGTCAAAGGGCCTCACTTGAGGACCTAGAGGGCCATATGTGGCCTCGAGGCCGCAGGTTCTCCACCCCTGACCTAGGCTGTGAGTCTGAGGAAATGGACAGATGACAGCACCCTCTAGAGTGATAGGGAAGTTTGGAAGGGAGCAGACTTTGAGGAGAGAGATAATGAGTTGAGTTCTGCACATGTTGAGTTTAAGATGTCTATGGGACTTCCAGCCCCAGCATGTCAGAAGCCTTCAGCACCAGGCTTAAGAAGACATGAACACTTGCTTATGTTGTTGCATCTTCATGTCTCGAAAGCACCAGGTTACCCTCAACACTTTCTTACTCACTCAAAAAAATCAGTGGAGGAAAAATGATGATTCATATTTTGATCTGGTTGTATATCACTAGTGCAACAATATCTCGGGCTGGCAAGGTTTGATTGCTCCAGTATTTCAGGTTTATTTTTTGAAAAACACAAAGCATGGATGCTAACTCCAGTAAATAATTGAGTCTGTAGTCTGAATCTGTAGCCTGTATTTTGAGATGCGAGCTACAGGCAAGAAAAGCAAGATCAAACAAGGGAAATTGAAATAGAATGAGAAATACAACATTATCTTCTGAAGAGTACTTTCAAATTCACTCCTGGAAGTGGTGGGGGGGAGGGGAGGCTGGGGGGTAGGAATAAACAACAGGTGGTTTACCAACTGAGGAACTCTCTGGCTATGGGAACAAATATCACTGTTTTTCAACATCAAAGAAATCTGTAGAGATGGCAATCACAGGCACGTACTAGGGGAAGAGATGTTGAAGGAGAAACTCATCAAAGTTCTGAACTAAAATATTCATTTCTATAATCCCTTATCTCCCTCTTATTTTTGTGATGTCACTGCACCAGTATATACCCATAACAATCTTCTTTTCCTTTGCTCGGTTTCAGAGAGTCTTTTGTTGTTCAGTCATTTGTCAGCTGTGTCCAATTCTTCATGACTCCATTTGGAGTTTTCTTGCCAAAGATACTGGAATGGTTTTCCATTTCCTTCTCCAGGATGAGGAAACTGAGGAAAACAGAGTTAAGTGACTTACCCAGGGTCACATAGCTAGTATGTATCTGAGGCCAGATTTGAACTCAAGCTGATGAATCTTCCTGACTCTAGTCTCAGCACTCTATGCACTATGGAACCACCTAGCTGGCCTTTCCCCTACAGAGCTAGTTATTAAATATTTATAAGAACACCATTGATCCCTGCCTGTCTACCACCCTATCCAAGGAAGATTCCATTTTAGGAAAAGGATGGCAAGCCTGTGATTTCTATCTGGCCCACAGGTTCAGACTGCAAATCCAATCTTTCTACATCCATGGAACAATAGTGAAAAGTAGCAGTATGCAGTTGGAAACTGAATAGGAAGCTATATGGAGCAGGGGATAGAGCGCTTGGCCTGGAGTCAGGAAGATCTGAGTTCAAATCCAGCCTCAGATACTTACTAGCTGTGTGACTTATCCAGATCTTCCCAGCTGATAGTGCCCTGTTCCCTACTACCACCATTTGACATAAATTATTTTGTATTTAAATTTTATGTGTTTTGCATTTATTTAAGTATGTACTCATTGCTCCACATCCAATAAAATATAAGATACTTGAGGGCAGAGGTAGTTTTGTTTTTAGCTTTATTTTTTTTAATTATTTTTTTAAATTTATTTTTGACATGTTTGGTTTTCAGCACTGATTTTCACAGGCATTTGAATTACAAATTTTCTTCCCATTTCCTCTTCCCCCCACTCCAAGATGGCGTACACTCTGGTTGCCTTGTTCCCCAGTCTGCCCTCCCCTCCATCACCCCATTCCCCACCCATCCCCCTTTCTCTTCCTTTCTTGTAGGGCAAGATAAATCTCTATGCCCCATTGCCTGTGCATCTTATTTTCTAGTTGCATGAAAAAAAAAACTTTTTTACTTTTGAACATCTATTTTTTTAAAACCTTGAGTTCCAAATTCTCTCCCCTCTTCCCTTCCCATCCACCCTCCCTAAGAAG
>JAQQSZ010011218.1:0-12307 GCA_028646595.1 Phalanger gymnotis | reverse complement strand
GGCTGGAGTCCTGCTTCCCTCTGCCCCTTTGTGGGTTCTGTAGTTCTAGAATTGGTTCAGAGCCATTTTTTCATAGGTTTTTGGAGGGACTTGGAGGGGAGCTCACGCCGGTTACTGCTTTCCAGTCGCCATCTTGGCCGATTCTAGCCTTTCTAAGCAGTATTTAGAATATTGGAATTAAACTATCACTCTGTTTTTAAAAGACTTAACAACTGGACTTAATAAATTCTACTCAATTTAGCACTCATAGGAGGAGGGTAATTTATTCATCTATCATGTAGCTGGGTCCAGAATGCTAGTCCATGATTAAATTTTTAAAATTTTGATTCAAAAATGGTTCTCATCAGATTTATTTTTATCAGAGGCATGTCTTTTTTCTAATGCCATCTAACTTAATTAAATATTTATATGAATGTCTGCTTTGATTTATTTTGTTTTTTTTAAACATTGACTCAGTTGAATACAATTTGGTAAAACAAAATAAAACAAAAATCTCTTGTATGTGTGATCCCAGGGCAAGGAGACATTGTTGTTAAATTTCATCATCCCTCTTTACCAGGGGTATACCACTACTGACTGCAACATTGCATTTTATCCCTCATCTTGCTTCAACATCTGGCTGAAATTGGGGGAACCAAATGTATTATTTGATCTATAACTTGGAGTTTTGTAATTGGATCTGGGAATTTTTGTAACAGGGAGCCCAGTTTGTATCAGAAAACCCTCAGGACTGCTGGCTGAGGCAACAGATATGCATGTGTAATTTGTGTCAGTTACCAGCACAGATATCTTGTTGGCCTTTGTTCATCAATACTTAGTTATATTTGCTTGGATGTTTTCCAGCTTATTGGTGTCCACCTGGGCACTATACTTTAGGAATGACTGATAAACTGGGAAGTGTCCAAAGGAGGGCAACCAAGATCTTGCCTAATGAAGACTGGTAGCAGGACCTAGGGGTGTTTAGCCTTCAGAAAGAAAGACTTAGTGAAGACCAGATAGCCGTCTTTAAGCATAGAAAGGACTATCGTGTGGAAGAGGAATTGAATTTTTTTCTTTTTGGCCCTAGACAGAAGAACTAGAAACAATGGGTGGAATTATAGAGGCACAGTTGGGCTCAATGTAAGGAAAAGCTTCCTAGCAATTAGTGTTATCTCATAGTACACTGGTTTCCTTGAGAGGCAATGTCTTCTTCCTCACCAGAGTTCCTCTAGCAAAGACTGGATGACCACTTGTTGGTGATGTCATAGATTTGACATTTCTTGTTTGGGTATGGGTTGGATTAGATGGAGCCCAAGGTCCCTTCTGACTGAGATTTGATGTTTCTGTGAAAAAAGCTAGGGAGGTGAGCTAGAGGAGCATACTTCAATACACTGAGGGAAAAAGGAAGAAAAAAAAATTCATTGACTCTGTAGTCAAATCCTGCCTGTGTGATCTTAGGCAAGTCACATAACATCTCTGGGGCCGCATTTCCTCGTCTGTAAAATAAAGGTGTTATTCATGATGGCTTCTGAGGTTCCTTCCACCTCTGGAACGGTTATCCTCTGTGATCTTCTGAGTCTTCTTAGTTCACAATTATTTGTAGAGAATGTTTTTGGTACCTAAATTTCACAGACTATTTTTAAGTTTTATGTGTCTTTTTCTTTTCTACCTCAGGTCTCAATTAAGATTTCTTTTACTTTCTTGGCAATATTCCAGAGAGCTCCAAACAATGGAATCAATCTGCCAAAAATATTTTCCCCTTCCACTTGTACTGGTATCATACAATAGTAATTTATATGATACCACTGAATAGCTGTAGCTTTTAGAACTACTACATGGGTCAGCCATGTTTTATATATATTTGCTTGGAGCAGTTTTGGCTTTATGCAAGTTTATAAAATATATTTGCTTGGCATATCTGATATCTTGTGAGTCTACTATCTCTACTATCTTCAGTTGGTCTTAGTCAACATTGAAAAATATTATTTTAAGGAGATGCTAGCAAATTTAGAATATCTTCATTTAAATTTAGCTATTGAGACAACAGAAATTTATCAGTAACACTAATGATATTTTCACCATTAATAGGAATGAGAAAATGGCAAGGAATTATTATTCTGTATCTGATTCTGACCACTCAGGAAGCCATAGTCTTTTTTCTGAGCAGTGGCTGTATAATTGTCTTTATTGCATATATGTGACCAATCCAAATCAAAATAGGCTTTAAAAATTATTGGCCTACCACTTGGTAGTAATGACAATGGTCGTGTCCTAAACAAATGCTTAATAAGTGTGGTTTGATTTGTCTTACTTACCATTTCCAGATGGTGCATTAAGTAAGCCCAGGCAAGAGGTGATTTGTTTTGGGATTAAAATTCAACACTGCCCTCTTTTGATTCTCTTCCTATTTGTCTACCTACTCTTCTTCAATTTGCCTTACTGGCTCATCATCCATATCATACCTCACAAGTATGGGTCTGTCCTGGGCCCTCTTCTCTTTTCTTGTTACACTTTCTTTCTTAGTGAACTCACCTCTGCCTGTGGGTTTAATTATCCTCTCTATGTTGCTGATTTCCAAATCTAGATATCCAACCCTAGTGGCTCTCCTGAGTTCCATTCTTATATCTCCAACTACCTACTGGGCATTAACCAAATGGATGTCCTGTAGACATCTCAAATTCAGTGTGTCCAGAAACAACTGAGTTCCTCCATAAACTTATCCCTCTTTGTTGTTGTTCTGTCATTTTCAGTTGTGTCTGACTCTTTGTGACTTCATTTGGGGTTTTCTTGGCAAAAATACTAGAGTAGTTTGCCATTTCCTTCTCTAGCTCATTTCACAGATGAGGAAACTGAGACAAACAGGGTTAAAGTGACTTGCCCAGGGTCACACAGGTAGTAAGTGTCTGAGGCTGGATTTAAACTCAGGTCTGGCAGTGACTCCAGGCCTGGCACTCTATCCATTCTACCACCTAGCTACCCTATTTAGAATTTTAGAACTATTTAGAAAAGGTCTCAATAAATATGGTCTTCTTATTCCTATCGGGGTCACTGACTCACTGAGGCAGGGCCAGCTTGATCCATTTTATTAACAGTTATATGCATCACTGTTAATAAACTACTATCTTGCCTGCCTCAGTTTACTTTTGACTCATTTTCACTTGCCATAATTTTGGGGGGTTTGTCTGGAATTTTGAGGTGAGGGCCAGGTCCCCCAGGCCCCTTAGCAGTACCACCTTCCTTCTTTGGGCCTGGTGGACATTTTCTACCCAATGGAAGGGTTTTCTGCTAGGGAACTGTAGCTGTGAACTGACTTTTTCCCTGAAACCCAAGATCTTCTCCAGGCAAGGAGGTAAGTATACCATTTGGGATAATTTTGTGTTAAAAGTTAAAGCTTTGTGTATCCATCTGGAGATAATTGGCAATATATGACTGGGTATATTCCCTGTGGATTATCCTTTGATCAAGAAAGATCTTCCCAAATAGGATTGGGAAGATAATCTATTATCCTCATTAAGTAATTTTGTAATTTGGGTTTTTTTTCCTTTCAAGGAAGACCCCCCAAATCGGGGGTAATCAGAGTATTCGCACCGTTTTCAGCATTCTCCCAAGCCTGAAGAATCGAGACAGTCCTATTTTTCTAGCTGGAGAGTGACACCAAATGCCATCACCAGTGTTCTTCAAAGTCTGGGGAACTGAGGGGACCTCGTCTTCTCCTAGCCGGGTTGGGAAATAACAAAAATATAGAGCAAATTGATTTATATCCCACAATTGGTGTAAAAGGGATCTTTCTTTCTATGTATATGAGTGAGTGTATGTGTATGAGTGAGTGTAAAGCAAGCTGCTTTTTCCCTCTTGGTCTGATCAGCCTGGGGATGTGGTAATAACAGAATGCTTGTTTTTGTTTTCATCAGTGGTGCTTAATGACAATACCCCTTTAAATCATCCAGAGAGAGAGGAATGGTCTCCAGGTTTTACCCCTGAGTCTGCCCTATTAGTTTATAAACTGGGTCCCCAGCACAGGACAGGACTCATGGGGGGCCCCACCTACACTGGGCAAGTATGGCATTGTGAACCCAGCTGTAGAAAGCAAGGATTGGTAGAGGGAATTCTGTGTCATCTCAGGAAGTTTCATTTGTATTAAAAGCACCAACGTAATCCACTGGTTTTTCCTTAGTGTTAAATGACCACCAGTTCTAATGCTAAAAAACTGGTGTCCAATAGGAAAGGGATGGGACTCTTGAACCCCAATTAGATTAATAAACTGAGCACCAGGCCTGTGAAAAGGCTGTTCAAGTAAGGTAGGTGGTCTCTCAGGAGGGTTTCCTGAAATGATTAAAACCTTAACCAGGGCATTCTCAAAGACCATCTCTGCAACTATCCACTCTAGACTGGAAATTGGGCTAGTAAAAGATCTTTTTGACTTCTCCAAGCAGAAGAGGTACTTTATATTATAAGGAGAAGTAAAACCCAGAGGCTGCTACTGAAGCCTCAAGCTTACAGCCAGTGGGAAGGCCTCACATTCATTGCCTTTGTGTGAGTGTGTGTGTGTGTGTGTGTGAGACAGATTTTTCTTGGTCATATCTAAAAATCAAAAAAATATGTGTATATATACACATATGTATACACACACACACACACACACACACACACACACACACACACACACACAAAATGAGAGCTAGAATTAGCAAAAGTAATGTGCCAAAGGAAACTCCTTTGGGGAAGTCCCTTGAAGCTCCAACTGAGCCAGGGATGACAGTCTCCCCCCGCAGCCCTGAATTAAAAAAAACCCTTAAGCAATTAGGTTTTGTAATATCTGGTTTAAAAAGGGGAAAAATTCAGCTGATGAATTATTCTGGCCTCACCTCTGAACTTTTGATTATCATAAACTGAAAGATTTATGATTAGTCTTAGTAGATCAAAACTCAAAACAGATTATTGGTATTTATAGAGCAAATTAATTGATCTTTTAAATGAATTTAAATCATCTGATGACACCTTCTTTCTTCAAGAAGTCATTAGTCATGATTGAAGGGACAATGTACTTTTCATTAGGCCATACCAGCCTTTTGTCCCTTGGCCACTTGGGCAAGTAGCATTCCTAGATTTGATGAGAACCCTGTTATGGATCACTTTTAAGCCATATTTAAAGATTACAGTCCTATTTGGGCAGATGTAATTGTGGTTTTTTTTGTTTTGTTTTGTGAGGTAATTAGGGTTAAGTGACTTTGTTTAAGAAATATTGTTAAAAATTGTAAAATGCAACTCTCTTGATTTGGAAATTACAGAATATTAACTCCCTACATATTCTGAAAAGTGAAGAGTAAATAGAGAGAAAAGGGAAGAGAATAAGTACAATTTAATTTGAAAAAAATGTTTTCAGTTGACTTTTATAAACAACATAACAAACAGCTAGTAAGTGTCAGGTGTCTGAGGTGGGATTTGAATTCAGGTTCTCCTGACTCAGTGCTCTATCCACTGTGCCACCTAGCTGCCCCAGATGTAACTTTTAATGATGACTGTTCTTCACGGGAGAGAGAAGAGCCATCATAGAAGCAACAAGTAGGTTGGCTTCCATGGAGGGGGAGTATTCCTCCCTAAGGGTCTCCCCAGTTGGCCTTTACAAGATCCACATTGGGACCCCAATGATCTAGAATATTACATCAGATTACAGCAGGCCAGTCAATCTTTGCTTAAGGGTATGAACAGCCTGTCCAGAGAGCTAGAATAAGTTCTAGGAGACCCCAAGAGGACGGTGAGAATCCTAATCATTTTTATGATAGGCTGTGCAAAAGTGCTAAGCTGTATGTGAGATTAGACCCCATCAACCCAAGAGATGCATATGTTATTAACATATATTTTGTTAATCAGTCGTTGTCTGAAATTCTATAAAGGATACCTTACATGGCATGAGATGCCTATAAGTCAGTTTAAAGTCATTGTCCTATGTAATGTAAATTTGAAGATCTTCCCAAGCCATTAATAGGCCCATGTGACCTGCTTACACCACAGGAAGCCTAAGTTACATGTGGTGGGAAGAGATTGCTGAATGAGAGGAATGGGAAAGTGTGGAGCAGAAAATGCTCAGAGCAGTTAGAGCTGAGGGAGAGAGCAGACGCAGGCCTGCTAGCTGTCCTGTGAATGTGTTTGTGGGAAGGCCCCAGCAGGGGCCAAAGGCTAATGGGATGGCTAGGCTCCATGCTGTGATATTGTGTTTTAAGTTCCTTGCTGTTATGATAAAGTGCTCTTACTGGTTTTGAGAGTTGGTTGCTGCTTGGATGGGTTGGACCTATTGGTTCTGGGACTTGGTTCTTTGGTGTCTGAATAAATGTTTTACTTCTTCTACCTTCTATGTGGAGAGTATCTTATATTTGTGGTACAGAACTACATAGGCATATTCACCATTATCGTCAATGTTATGTTTATTGCCTTGCTGATACACCCTATTTAGGTATATAGGGAGAGAGAAACACCAGAAAAGGAAAAATGAGAGAGGGACATACAGGAAAAAGAGAAAGAGCAAGCTGTCCATTGCTTCAGTGCAGGAAACTTCAGTCCAAACCATTTTCACTTTTGTTGCTTTTTTTTTTTCAGAAGCTCTTGAACAGGTAGCGTTAGGGACCGTCTCAAAATCTTGGGTCTAATGTGAATGTTTTTCTGTAGGAGGAAGGGACATATTCCTATACATGTAGAAAGAAAAGAAGGGACTCCAAGAATGAAAGGTAGAATGGATATAGAGGTTACCAGAGGAATAACAATACATACATGGGAAGGGTAAGGAGAGGGGCTGTGGATCTCTCAAGAGGACCTTTGTGTCTTTCCAGAGCCTGAGATCTTAGCCCAAGTCATCCACATCTTTCTCCCCAGAACAGTGAACTCCAGGTTACCCTTAAGGTTAGGAGATAATGGAGCCTCTAAACCTGTCCTCATAGGTTAGCCCAATTCCATGGATCCCCCTTCTGTAATACTTTCCTTCCTCTTTATGCCTAAATCCTTCTATAAACCTATTGGGATAAGATCTTTTATGCAAACTTGGGGCTACTATTCTCTTCTTTCCTGATGCTACTCTGTCTCTCCAGCTGCAGGGCAATGTGTCTAAAACACTGCAAAAAAAAGTTTTTGTTCTTTAAGGTACACAGTGATCAAGTTTTCTCTATATTGGCCTTGAAGGCAATCAGTTTAGAATGCGAACAAATAATGGTTAAAATTGTATGTTGTCATTGTAAAAACTTTGTTTAAGAAATATTGTTAAGAATTATAAAATGCAACTCTCTTGATTTGGAAATTACAGAATATTAACTCCCTACATATTCTGAAAAGTGAAGAGTAAGTAGAGAGAAAAGGGAAGAGAGTAAGTACAATTTAATTTGGAAAAAATGTTTTGAATTGACATTTATAAACAACATAAAAAACCGTAATTGTTATTTAGGTAGACCAGACTTTTGCAAGCTGTTAACTAGGGCTGAAAGAACTTGGAATTTCCCACCCTTACCCCCATGCTTTAACAGGAGTGTAAGACACTGCAGGCCTCCTGCCTTAAAAGGGTATGGTTTAAAGATTTTTGTAATTACTGAGAACATTTCAATAGATTTTTGGAGGGGTTTTATCCCTTAAATTTCTTTATATATTGGGACTAGGCATGAGAGGTGTAGGTCTATGTCTTACTCTCTTTCTGAGAGAGTGGGAAAGATATGAGGTGTTTTCATCTCTTAAAGAATACCAGAACTGAAAAGTCACTAGAGTTGAAGCAAACCATAAAACTTAGGAAGTAAAAGTAAAAGTAAGCTTTTGGTTGTGACAACTTTTTATGCTAATTGGGAAATTTAGTTCTGTAAATAGTATGAGATATTGTAGAAATATAGAGACTTTAGAAGTTGAACAGGTAAAAGAAAGTTTTGAAAAAGAATATGAAGGAAACTACAGGTTTAGGGAGAGGTCCTTTGGCTTAATTGAAGAAAGGAGGAGGGGAAAGCGAAGCCACCTCCTCCCTACCTCTAGCTATTTTTCCTCAAGTTTTACTAATCTATGAAGTGGTAGTATCTACCTCCAGTATTGTTGGGAGAAGCAAATGATATAATGATTGCGAAGTTCCTATCATAAATTTGATGATTCATTGTATTAGAAATATTGTTAGGAAAGTAAACTCTTTTTTGATTCTCTCGAGTTATAGATTCAGTTGTTAAAAAGACTGATGTAAATATGTTTGAAAACTATTTAGAAGTATAAAAGATAATGGTGACAGTTGTCTGTGAATTTAGTATAGCTAGGATCCCTCAAAATTTCCTAATCTTTGAAAAACAGAGTCCTGAGGTATTATCAGCCCTGTTAACAGTTTAAGCACAGTGATTTAATTTTAGTTGAGAACTAAAAGTTAGAAAGAGATTTAATTCATATCTCTATCCATTATTCCACACTGCCATAAGAGTTTTGAAGCCTTGATTGCTTAGCCTGTTACAAATGAAGTTACATAAATGTGCTGGGACAGCTAGGTGGGACAGTGGATAGAGCACTGGGGTTGGAATCAGGAACCTCTCTTCAGAGTTCAAATCTGGCCTCATACACTTACTAGCTGTGTCACCCAGTTCCTCATCTGTAAAATGAGCTGGAGAAGGAAATGGCAGACCGCTCTAGTATCTTTGCCAAGAAAACCCCAAATGGGGTCACAAAAGAGTCAGACATGACTGAAAACAAACAAACAAACAACTGAACAACAACTTTTAGGGTCATTTGTAAGAGTACTCTTATTTGTAGAGTACTTAGCACTGGATCTTGCCCATGTCATACATCAAATACTACATAAATGTTAGTTATTGTGATATTTAGTGCTCCATTTTGTTTTAGATATGACTATTATATAATATCTTAAGGGTTTGCTTATGTTGTGCGAACTGGGAATCATTGTATTAACTCTCTTTGTATTCTGTGAAAATTCTAAAGTATTGAAGCCTGAGGAAAAAGGGCCATGCCCTGTTAGAATTTGACCTGACTCTTTAGAGCCCTTTTGTCTGGGCCAAAAAACAAAAACAAAAAACCTACCCTCCTCCTCCTCCTCCTCCTCCTCTACTACTTTACTAATTTTCCACTAAGAATAGTAGAGTGAGAAATTTTAACTGTAGTGACTTATAATATGTAACCCAGCATACGCTGAACTAACCTAATCATAATAGTTCTGAATCTAAACCAGTAGAGCCTTATCTGTATTTCCTAGTACTGTTAATATAAAATTAATAGCATGCTTATATTGTGAAACTTGATAACCCCAACACTGTGAGAAAAAAAATCACTTCTCTTATAATCCGGATTATTAGGTTATAAATTCAACTGTTAAAGAGTTGTCTGAAAGCTGCTAATTATTTCATTAAGTCTTATTTTATTTCATAGAGCTATAGTAATGGTTTCAGAAACTTCTTCTTTGATAAGATATTTGAAAATTTGCCATTTGGGTATAGTTATGTTTTTATTAGCTCTCCTGATGATATGGTATAAGGTTCTATAGTGCTTAAACCTGAGAGCTGCAAGATTTCAGAGGTGGAAGAACTAGCTTCACACTGAGCAAGAATGGTAAAGTTTATAAATCAGCTTACATTAAAAAAGTAATTTTCAGGCAAAGAACTGGAAATTGTGGAAACTCCCACAAATTCAATGTATTCTCTATGGTGAATCCCTGAATTGTGATTTGAATGTTTTTGTGAATGCTGAAATATTCTAGCAAGTTTTGGGTTAATATTCTTTAGACTTTGTTTTTAGGGAATTAAAAGCTTTTACCACCACAACCCCTCCCCCATGACAGATTTATTCTTTTATAGCTAGGATATGAAAATCATCTCACTGATTATAAAGAGGTAGGTTTTTTTGGGGGGAGTGGAGACAAGATGGCAGCGTAAAAGCAGGGACTCACTTGAGCTCTCCCTCAAACCCCTCAAAATATCTGTAAAAATGATTCTAAACAAATTCTGGAGGAACAGAAGCCACAAAATGACAGACTGAAATAAATTTCCAGCCCAAGACAATCTGGAAGGTTGACAGGAAGGGTCTCTTGCACCTGACTGGCAGAGGAGTGCAGTCCAGTGTGGGCCATGCCAGCACAGATAGGACTGGAGCAGGCCTTAGGGGACTGAATCACTGGTAGCTGTGGTGGTTTCCAGACTTCTCAACTCACAGCTTCAAAGGTCAGTGGGAAACGTCTCTCACCTAGGTGAGAGAGGAGTGTGGCCCAGTTCCAGCCCCTGCCCCAGCCCCAGGGCAGTGGCTGCTTCTAGAGCTCTCAGCCTATAGACAGTGGGAGAATTGAGTGACTGATCAGAGAGAGATTGCAGGGATCTCTTTGCTGGCTATTAGACAGGATTCTCTTGCTTTGCCTGTGCTTGGATCTGGGTTATAGTCTTAGGTGGCAGTCCTGGGGCAAGAAGGAGTGCTGGCATGGCACATCTTGTGGTGGCAGTGGAGAGGGAGTCCTCCTCACAGTTCCAAGGCAGAAAGGAGTGCTTGTGGTTGCTCACAGACCAGAGCACAGGCCCAGAAAGGAGTAAATACCTTTCCTATGATCATACCACCTTGCAAGAACTAAAAATTTACAGGTCCCTAGAAATATCTCTGAAAACAGCTGTACAAAACCCTTGAAGCTTAGGGCAGTACAGGCACCACGTAACAAAGTTGGCTGGGAAAACGAGCAAACAGCAGAAAAAAATCAGACTATAGAATCTTACTTTCTTATTGACAAGGTGCTTCATTCCTTCTTTGGTGACAAGGAAGATCAAAACATACAGCCAGAAGAAGACGACAAAGTCAAAGCTCTTACATCTAGAGCCTCCAAGAAAAATATGAATTGGTCTCAGGCCATGGAAAAGCTCAAAAAGGATTTTGGAAATCCAGTAAGAGGAGTAGAGGAAAAATTGGGAAGAGAAATGAGAGTGATGTAAGAAAATCATGAAAAATGAGACAACACCTTGCTAAAGGAGACCCCAAAAATGTTGAAGAAAACAACACCTTTAAAAATAGATTAACCCAAATGGCAAAAGAGGTCCAAAAAGCCAATGAGAACAATGACTTGAAAAACAGAATTGGCCAGATGGAAAAAGAGGTCCAAAAGGTCACTGAACTAAAAATTCCTCAAAAATTAGAATAAAGCAAATGGAAGCTAATGACTTTGTGAGAAATCAAGAAATTATAAAACAAAACCAAAATAATGAAAAAATAGAAGATAATGTGAAATATCTCATTGGAAAAACAACTGACTTGGAAAATAGATTCAGGAGAGATAATTTAGAAATTATTGCACTACCTGAAAGCCATGATCAAAAAAAGAACCTAGATATTTTCAAGAAATTATCAAGTAAAACTGCCCTGATATTCTAGAACCAGAGGGTAAAAGAAAAGGAAAGAATCCACCTGTCACCTCCTGAAAGAGATCCTCAAAGGAAAACTCCTAGGAATATTGTAGCCAAATCCCAGAGTTCCCAGGTCAAGGAGAAAATATTGCAAGTAGCCAGAAAGAAATAATTCAAGTATTGTGGAAACACAATCAGGATAACACAAGATTTAGCAGCTTCTACACTAAGGGATGAAAGGGCTTGGAATATGACATTCTGGAGGTCAAAGGAGGTAGGAATAAAACCAAGAATCATTGACCTAGCAAAACTGAGTCTAACATGTAAGGGGAAAAATAGAATTTCAATGAAATAAAGGATTTCCAAGCATTCTTTTTTTATTTGAAATTTTTTAGTTTTCGGCATTGATTTCCACAAGATTTTGAGTTACAAATTTTCTCCCCATTTTTACCCTCCCCCCCACTCCAAGATGGCATATATTGTCCCGTTCCCCAGTCAGCCTTCTCTTCTGTCATCCCCTTCCCTTCCCCCCTCCCTTTTCTCCTTACTTTCTTGTAGGACAAGATAGATTTCTATGCCCTGTTGCCTGTATATCTTATTTTCCTGTTGCATGCAAAAACAACCTTTTTTTTTTTTATTTTTTGAGCATCTGCTTTTAAAACTTTGAGTTCCAAATTCTCTCCCCTCTTCCCTCCCCACCCACTCTCCCTAAGAAGGCAAGCAATTCAACTCAGGTTACTTATGTATTATTATGCAAAACACTCCCATAAATAGTTGTGTTGTGAAAGACTAACTATATTTCCCTCCCTCCTATCCTGTCCCCCTTTATTCAATTTTCTCCCTTGACCCTGTCCCTTTTCAAAAGTGTTTGCTTTTGATTACTTCTTCCCCCTATCTGCCCTCCCTTCTATTGTCCCCATTTTTTATCCCCTTCCCCCTACTTTCATGTGGGGTAAGATACCCAACTGAGTGTGTATGGTATTCCCTCCTCAAGTCAAATC
>JAQQSZ010011217.1:0-12307 GCA_028646595.1 Phalanger gymnotis | reverse complement strand
ATCAAGAGGTCAAAGGGCTTGGAATACGATATTCCGGAGGTCAATGGAGCTAGGATTAAAACCAAGAATCACCTACCCAGCCAAACTGAGTACCATGCTCCAAGGCAAAATACGGACTTTCAATAAAATAGAAGACTTTCAAGCTTTCTCAGTGAAAAGACCAGAGCTGAATAGAAAATTTGACTTTCAAACAAAAGAATCAAGAGAAGCATGAAAAAGTAATCAAGAAAAAGAGCAAGAAAAAGAAATTGCAAGGGACTTACTAAAGTTGAACTGTTTTGTTCACATTCCTACATGGAAAGATGATATGTATGATTCATGAGACCTCAGTATTAGGGTAGCTGAAGGGAATATGCATATATATATATATGTATATATATGTTTATGTATATATATGTATATCTGTTTATGTCTGTATATATGTATGTATGTGTGTGTGTGTGTGTGTATATATGGAGAGAGAGAGACACAGAGAGAGAGAAAGAGAGAGAGAGAGAGAGAGAGAGAGAGAGAGAGAGAGAGAGAGGGAGGGAGAGAGAGAGAGGGAGAGAGAGAGTGGGCACAGGGTGAGTTGAAGATGAAAGGAAGAGATCTAAAAGAAATAAAATATTTGGACAAGGGGCCATCTGTGAAAAACAGGTGTTGGGTGGATTTTATTTATTTAGACTTTGGTGTATATTAAAGCTATAAACACAGTATATATTAATTTTAGAAAAAAAATGATGAATTCTCTGAGGCTATCTTGGGAGTAAAACAAAGGATATGTGGGTTAAATAATAGTACAGTAAGATGAATTTGCAACCGGCTGTCACTAAGAGTCAATGTCAGCTTGGTGGGTGGTCTATAATGGAATATCCCAAGCCCTTGCCCTTCTCCTTGTACTGTTTCACATTTTTATCTCTGATCTAGAGAAATGCAGAGTCAGCATGCTTATTAAACTTATAAACTATGTGAAGATAATGGAGAGATAACATGTTGCATGAGTCAGGATCTTAAAAGATCTTGACAAATTCCAACGATAAGAATTATATTAGATTACATTAAATTTAATAAGACTAAGTGTCAAGTTGTATACTTGGGCTAAAAAAAATTAACTTTAGAAGAACAGGGTGGAGGAACAATTGGTAAATATCAATGAATGGGACAGAAAATTCAATATCAGTTAAAAATGTAACATGACAATCCCCAAAGCGAAGATAATCCCCAGCTACTCTGAGGGGCATAGTGTTCAGGAAAAGGAAAGTGATAGTTCTGCCATATTCTGCCCTTGTCAAACCACATTTGGAATGCTAAATTCTGTTCTGGGTACTGTATTTAAGGAAGGATATCAAAAAGATGGAATGTCTAGAAGAGAAAGAACAAGATAGCCAGAGGATCAGAAATTATATCATAAGATAATTTAAAGGAACTGGAGATGTTTAGTCTTAAACTGATGATTAAGAAGAAAATGATAGCTGTCTTCAAGTATTTGAAAGGTTTTTTGTGGGAAAAGGTCTAAGTGGTTTCACTTAGCACCATTTTGCAGAACCAGAAAGAGTGCTGACTCTGGAGACAGGGGAGCTAGGTTTAAATCTTACCACGAAAATTTACTGCCTTTGTGACTTTGGAAAAGCCATTTAATCTCTCTGGGCCTCAGTTTCCTTATTTGTAAGAGAGGGGATTGGATTAGATGGTTTCTGAGGTCCCTTCCAACTCTATCTCTGTGATCCTATGAATAAGTCTGTTAATTATTTCCTATTTATCTAGTTAGCTTGTTTGTATATATTCGGTAAATATTCTCTCCCCCACTAGACTATAAACACCTTGAGGTCAGGAACAATCTTTTACCTCTTTTTGTAACCCTAGAGCTTAGTATAGTGGCTAGTACTTAGTAGGAGTTTAATAAATGTTTATTGATTGCTTGATTGATCAAGCATCTATTGTGTTTCAGGCACTATGCTGGGGATACAAACCTTTAAATTGGAGATAGATTAAGCTTGATATAAGGAAAAAAATTACAAATGATAAGAAATATTTAAAAGCAAAATGGTGTACTTTCGGAAATAGCAAGTTCTCTTTCATTGGAAGGTCTTTAAGCAGATGCTGGATGACTATTAGTTATCAAAGCTGCAATGGGGTAATATAGTCTGATTAGAGTAGCTTCCTCTTTCCCCACTTCTGAGGGAGACAAGAATAAGTGACTGATGGACAGAAAGAACAGGAATGACTAATAGCTGCATAAATGCAGCTCTTGACAGAAAGGGGATTTTACCAATCCCTCTATTCATCTTCATCTAGCTTACTCATAATTGGTCTATTCAAAAACATCTTTGAATAGACCAATGGAACCATCCAAGTTTGCCATGTTTGTAAAGGGCTCCAGTTCCCTTTGTCTACCTCAGCTGTCCTCAACACAGGCCACTCAAAGGCATTCAGTAGTTCTAGACCATGCTATTTCATCTTGGAAGACCACAACCAATGGAAAACTTGGCATAGTGGTGAAGTTTAGCCCATGCCTTCTTGTTTCCTTTTCATGTGTGTTTGGATTTTCAGTGATGTATAAACTGGCAATGAGACCTATATTTAAATTCCTTGAAATCCCAGATTAGGTTAGTACAGAGAATACCAGTATGGCCAAATATGGGTTAGTTTAGATCAGAAGTTCTTAATCTATGGTCTTCGAACTTGTTATGTTACTATCTTGTAAAACTTTCAATAGAATTTATTTCCTATGTAATCTCATGCATTTCATTTCATGAATTTCAAAACATGATTCTGGGAGGGAGGTCCATAAGTTTTCTTAGATCTTCCAAAAAGTCCATGACATACAAAAAGATGGAGAACCCCTGGACTAGACAGTGTCTGAGATCTCTTCCTCTGCTAAGATTCTGTGATATCTATCTCTGATATTCTGCTATGTTGCCCTCCTTTTCTACTATTCTGAGACTGCTAAAGGAACAAACCAGCCTTTGGACAATACCCTATGTATGCAAATCCTATTGGATGGTTAAGGGAACTTACTGGCTGAAATAAATGGAGTCTTTTAGAGTCACCAAAATGAAGGAGGTCATCAATCTACCAGCTTTGAAAAAGTCATGAAACTGTTAGATTAATCTATGTATTCCTGTTTCAAAGTTCAGGAACTCCCTTTGGTGGGGAAAACCATTGATGGGTACCTCTCAGTCTCTGGCCTCATGATCCACAAGATACAGGGACTGTTTAAGAATATTGACTAATAGGAGACATCCTTGAATATGACTTGGTCCCCAATATCTTTATTATTCAGGGGATCCAATTGCTGAGCCAAAGCAGTCCTTTGATCATTTGCTGTTATTTGGCTTTAGATGTCAATCAGCCAATCAATTCCAAGTATTGCCATCAGTATTGGTGGCTTCCCTGCATCCAAATAGCCACCAGGATGCATGCACAGTCAAGTCCTTCTTCTCATATGCCCACATCAGACTAGATAGGTAATCTGATAATAGATATCTACATACTAGTAGGGCAGTTTTATCTCTATCATAATCAGAGAGTGTGTCTCTCAGAGAATCTATGGAAAAGAACAATTAACAAGTGTTCATTTAGCTGTCTACTGATGACTAAAATTTAGTCATCTTCTAGAAGAGGAGAATGTCAAACCTTGTAACAACTTCCAGGCACGAAATGCACTAGCCTCTTCCCTCTCTCATCCATTCTTTGCACAGTTGCCTAAATAGTTTTCCAAGGTGCAAGTCTGACTCTAAATAAACCACAATGACTCACTATTGTCTCAGGATCCAATATTGTACAATCTCTGTTTTGCTTGGAAAGCCCTTCACAACCTGGCCCTGACTTTACTTTCCAACCTTATGGTGCATTCCTTCCTCCCCTTCCTGAATTTTTCGGTCTAGTCAGACTGGTCTTGCTGTTCCTCACACATAACGCTCTATCATCCCTACTGAGCAGCTAGGCAATGCCAGAGCAATGAACCTAGGCTAACCACAATGGTTGGGTAAAAGCCAAGGACTAGTTCAGTTTGCTAGCCCTGAGGCTTCAGTAGAACAGATATCTAGCTAGTTCCTGGGCTAGACTAGAATGTATCTCCTCATTTCTTCCTATTTTCCTTCCAAATTCTGCTCCAACACCATCTTTTATATGATGTTTTTCTTGATCCCTCTAGCAACTACCTCCTTTCCTCCCTCTCTACAAACACATTGCATTTCATTTATATTGAATATATTTTGCATATACTGATTTATGTTCATGTTGTCTCCCTGATAGAATGTAAGCTCCTTGAGGACAGGGACTGTTTCATGTTTTTCTTTGTATGGTACTTTTGATGAATGAAAAGCCTGAGAGACAATTTCTAGGTAATTAATAATAAATTTATTAATTAGGCTAGCAAATAATCAATAAATTGATTGTCAATGGTCTCTCTCAGTAACCAAAGACAAAACCATGATGATTCCTGAATGCTGACTTTTGGAAAAAGAAATGTCCCTGACAGATGAAAATCAACCCTAATTGGTGAACAATTAATGAGGGGTCAGACATATTAATGAGGAGATGGGCTTAAAGTTTTCTGCTTCTCCTGCTGAGAGTGTGACTGGATTATGAGACTCAGCTGCCTCCAGCAATCTGGAGAAAGGAATTCATCTCTACCCACACCACTCTGGTTCTAAACTGGGTCACCCTGAATTCTAATGGAGGGTTCCAAGGACAGGGACTCATTTCTTTGAGTAAAAAACTCACCTAGACTGGATTTTCTTCACACTTTAAACAGAAATAAAGACTTCTGGTTGGGTGGGGGACTGCCCAAGATCAAGGAACATGTACCCCAAGGATTTGGGCAAGCCTCATCTATCAGCAATGTCCCTCAGTGACTGACTGAATGACCTTCAGATGCTCTTCCCTGAGTGAGGAAATATAAAGTAAAACTTCAATTCTAACTTAATCATTGGTTATTAATATAATGGGTAAACAATTATTTCTTTCAATTTAACAAACGTTTGTTGTTTGATTGTTATCATGAATCTACAGCCCCTTCCACTGAGATCAGAACCCCTGGACGAATTATGGGTGGCTAAAATGCCTACCAAACTGAATGACTAGAGTTGATGGGAATATAAATAACCAAGGGAGGCAGATGAATAGAAGACTGCCTTTGGGACGTGTTATGGTCATGTACAGTAAATAGTAATATCACTTGGCTCATAAAATGAATTGGCTATATCCTAACACCTCATAAATGGCCCCTATGCCTAAAAGAGGAATAGTATCCAACACTTGGGAGGAATTAGTCCTAAGGTCCTCTTCCCTGGCCAAACTACATCTAAAGTATTATGGGCAACACATTTTAGGAAGGACAATAATAAACCCGATAGTGTCTACCAGGAGACAACCAGAATGGAAACAGTCCTTAAATTCATGCCACATGAGCATCAGTTAAAGAAACTAAAGCTAGTTAGCCTGAAAAAGAGAAGGCTTACAGAGAATATGATGGTTCCCTTCAAGTATCTGAAAGATTTTCATGTGGAAAAGAAACTAGAATTTTTCTGTTCATGTAACTTAGCCCCTTCCTACCTTTCCAACTTCTTATACATTACTCTTCATGCACTCTGCTATCCAGTGACATTGACTTCCTTGCTGTTCCTCACACTCTGTACTCCAAACTCTAAATCTTGGTATTTTCACTGGCTGTCTTTCATGCCTGGAAGGCTCTCTTTGCACATCTCTGCCGCCTGGATTTCCTGGCTTCCTAGGCTTCCTAGGCTTCCTTCAAGTCTCAGATAAAATCCTATCTTCCATAAGAAACCTTTCCCAGTTCTCCTTAATGCTATGCCTTCTGTCTGAGATTATTTCTAATGTATCTTGTATATAACGTATTTGTACATAGTTGGTTGTATGCTCTCTTCCCCAGTAGATTATCAACTCCTTGAGAGCAGGGAATGGTTTTGCCTTCTGTATCTTCAGTCCTTAGAGAATTTGCCTGGCTTAGAGTAGGCATTTAATAAGTTGAAAACAAGCCTGTTGACTTGACTTGACTTGTTTGTCCTCAGAAAGCAGTGGTTGGAGCAGTAGGTAGACTTTGCAACGACACATATTTTTACCTTGATGTAAATAAAAACATCCTAATAGAGCTGTGGCAAAGTAAAGCAGACTACCTTAGGAGGTGCTCCTCCACCTCAGTGAAGGTCTTCAAGCCTAAGTTCATTGGGTATGTTATGGAAGGGATTATTGTTGAGGTATGGATTTAATTAACTGACCACTGAGTTCCCTTCCAACTCTTATTCAATGACTTTTCCAAGATAGTCTTGGAAAACTTATAGACTGCTTAGACTGATAGGTGTCCCAGGACCAATCTGTACATGGTTGTGTATTTGAATGATCCCTATCTGACTGAAAATTGAAAAATGAAAATGGCTTTGTCACGATCCAAGAGCACTGAACGGCAGATGAGCAACCCACTAGAATCCACAAAAATGTGCAAAGAGATAGAAGTAATTCTCTGTATTGAGTAGGCCATCCATGTTCTGATTGTTTCTCTACTTAGTTGACTTCAGTTGGTTTGCTCTTCCCTGTCCATAGTTCAAGAAGGCTTGAGTAGAAGTCATAACAACTAGAAGGATATCAACAAGGAAGAGAAGAGATAAATCTTTTACATTCTACTTCCTTCAAAAGAACCAAGATAAAAGTCTTTCCCAACAAAGAACTACTATTATTCTTGGATAGTTCTCTGTTTTTATAATTCTAGTTGGGCTATGCCTATTTATTGCTTTGGAATCTCTCAAGTTTGGAATGTGCTTTCCACTGAGATCATCTTCTTTCCAGCCCACTTTCTTTAAAAATCCCCATCTGTATCAAATTTGAACTTGAGTAGGATCTGTTTCTGAGATCAGCTCATCACAGTCTACAATGCTCTTGCCCTCATTTTCTCTCTTCCTCTCTCTTTCTTTGGGTTAGTTGGTTGGTTTTGTGGGTTGAGGGGAAGCATTTACATCTTGAATTCTGTCCTTTTCATCTGGGCATGTTCTGGTCATGGAAACCAGGGTGGGGGATTAAAAAAGAAAACAACAAGCTATTCATCTCAATGTGCTTAGCCCAATGTAATGCGATAAATATATGTATATATGTATATATATATATATATATATAGAAAAGAGTAGTTGCACTATAAACAGAAACATTTCAGCCATCTGTTCCAAACCACTTCCAACATAATTACATAACACTGAGACTGATGGCTTGCTGTTTTATCCAAATATTTGGTGGGGAGGGTGACACTCTCCAGGGATGTCATAGCCTAACCACTGCTTCCTGCCTCATTAATTCGTTTATCAGTTTCCTACAGCCAATTAGGAGCAGTAAAATATCAGGGCTCTCTCACCTCAGCACAAATCCTTCCCTGAGACAAACATATGATTTTCCAAGCTAAATCACCAACTCAAGAAATCTCTTCATTTAACATCTTCCATATCTGATTGCAGGGTAGGTGACATGGACACACAAGAGTTCACCCTGAATGAATGCCCATAAAGATATTAAGAGAAGAATTCTCCAGCCAGCTTACAAAATCATTCATCAGACTCAAGTGCTTACATACCTTACTTCTTACTCTGCCCCTCTGGTTTGTAAACATCTGAAAGGTTTTGTTTCCAGGCTGCCAGCCAGCAAGGAAAAAAGATGTACAGTTTAACCTGTGTGTTTATATCAGTGGGTAAAAGTTGCCAGATGGGCACATCCATTCATTTCTGCCCTGCTTGGAGGAGGGACATCTTCCCATTTCAGCCTCTGACCACTTTTCTCTGTCTGAGAGGTCACTGGGTGAAACACTTACACAATTTAGATTTCATCCTAGGCTCCAGGCAGCAAAGGAATTGGGGCCAGTTCCTGAATATGCGCATCTTCTCTATTCCTAGAATAATTATTAGCTCAAAACTAGTCTCTTGCCAATACAACCAAGCTTAGTTATCTGCTTGGTTTACCTAGTTATTGGATTCGAGTCTAAGACATTGTTTTAAGTGAAGTGTTTTACTTACCACAGGGAACAGAATATAAAAGGTGACCAAAATCCGGTTCTTCCTGAAGTCCCTAGGATTGAAATCCAGATCATACAAAATATTACAAGCTATTTACCCTTTTTCCTCAAAACAGAAAAAGAACAGGGTGTGGAATTATTTTTAAATGCCTTTTTTCTCACCTCCCCCCCCCCCATTATGTCCATTGCTTTTCAGCCAACACTGCTATGAAGGAGACTAGCCTGGGTCAGAATGGCTAGCTTGAGGATGCAAATTGTTCTAACAGTAAAGAGGGAGAAAGGTCACTCTAACATCTGTGCAGTATTCACAGACATTACTCTATTGCTTCCCACCCCATCCCTCCTGCTGTCCTCCCAGCCCTGTCATCCCCCAAAGCCCTTGGGAGTTAAAGCAAATCACAACAAGCATGCAAACTTAGGCCACTGCACCATCATGGAAAGACAGTCTGATTCAGAGTTGACCTCTAGTGGCAGAATTGCAGGCTTTGGAGACGAGGACCGGGAGAGACAGCTGAATGGAATTCAGGGTGAAGGCTATTGGCATTCCCACGTCAGTGAGGCAAGGTTATGGCACACACATCTGAGGAAGAATGTTTGAAGCTGCCGGGCCTTACATCCCACGCCCAAACTAATAGCTGTAGTAGTGATGGGAAAAGGGAAAGTTGCTTTGAACACAAGCCAGACCCAAACCAGAAGTTATTTCTGTTGCTGCAATTCATGCTGCTGAAACTCCTCTTCGATGATCATTCTTTCTGCTCATGTGGGGTCCAGATGGATCTTCTTGACTAAGGAGTTTCTTGTTTCTAGACCCTACTGATAGATAGAAAAGTGATGCAAATTCTTATAGCAGTGGTGGTAGCAGCTGACATTGATAGAGGACTTGACACATATTCTCTTATTTGGTTCTCTCTCAAACCATGTGAAGTCGGTGATGTGGGTATTATTAGTCCCATTTTAAGGATGAGGAAACAGAAACTCAAAGAGGGGAAATGGTCGTCTGATGGCCCACAGCTGGTAAGTGACAGAGGCAGAGTTTGAATCCAGATCTTCAAGATGGAAGAAAGAGTGAGAGAGAAAAAAGGAAAGATAGAGGAAGGAAGGAAGAAAGGAAGGGAAGGGAAGGGAAGGGAAGAGGGGAATTCGAATAAGTGACCTCTGAGGGCCTTTTCAGGTCCATATCTACAGGACCATGATTCTATGATCCTATGTCACAGCTCCATCCTATATTCACAAACTTGCTTTAGATCCATGCTAATGTGGTCACTGTACGAACACTTGGGAACATAGCTGAAGCCTAAGAGGTAATAGCATTTGGAGAGTGGGAAAGAAGAAATGGAGGAAGTGATACAAGTTCTGAGTAGATGACAAAGGTAAGACTGGAGGAAATGGGAAGACATTGAGAGATGAGTTTGGTGACATACTGAGCTCAGTCAGTAACCATAAGATAGACATTTACTTAAAGGCAGAACAGAGATAATTAACTGGCTGAACCTCGGAAGGAAGGAAGGAAGGAAGGAAGGAAAGAAGGAAAGAAAGAAGGAAGGAAGAAAAGAAGGAAGGAAGGAAACAAGCATTTATTAAGCACCTATCAGGTTTTACAAGTATTATCTAATTTGAGTCTCAGAACAACTCTGGAAGGTAATACTATTATTATCCCCATTTTACAGATGAAGAAACTGAGAAAGACAGAAGTGAAATAACTTAGGGTCACTCAGCTAATAAGGGCCTGAGGCCAGTTTTACACTCAGGCTTTCCTGATTCTAGGCCCAGTGTTCTATATGCTGTGCCTTCTAGCTGCTTCACAAGACTGATAACCTCCTTCCTGCTCTGCATAACAGTAACTAGAATATTAATGACAATTTTACTTTCCCTAAATTTCTTTAGCATTTTGAGTGAGTTACATTTATACATAGTTAACATTTGCATATACTTTTCACAGTGCTTTCATCACATTTTCTCATTGTCATCTTCACATTATCCCCACAAAGGTCAGCTATTTTTATTACCATTTTATGGATGGGTGGCCTAACACTTAACTGATGTTAACAAGACATCTTCCCTGAGTGTTCATTCCACATTGCATCCTGAGGTCTATTGTGTCCATACCTATTATTAGAAGCACCAGCTGATCAGAATTAATCCTGTTTCACACAAATATAATGCTGTTTTGAAATGAAATCTGACCACTTTCTAGGAAGGAAAAATCAGTCAATAATAATCAACAAATATTTATTGAGCTTCTATTAACCATAAGAATCTGCTGCTTAGCTCTGAGAGAATAAACATACATGCAAGAGGAAATCTCTGCCTTAAAGGAATTTAGACCCTAGCACAAGAAATAATACATTATATTCAGAAAATGATAATCATTCAAGGAAACAAATGGCAAGTGTCAAATGAGTGAAACAAAATAAAAAGTATTATAGAAATTCAGAAGAAGGAGAGCTCACTTTGGGCTAGGAAAGTCTCTCTTCAGTTTTTTTTTTCTGCCAAGAAGAATGGTTTTTGAACTAGAAAAGAGAAAATAAATATGGGCAATAGGGAAGTGACACCCCAGATAATTAAGGAAATAGTAAGGCTACATGCTGGGATACTGAAAGAACTGACAGATGTTATTGCTAAGTCATTGATCATTGATCTTTGCAATATTGTGGAGAATGGGAAAGATATCACAGGGCTGGAAAAGGGCAACTGTAATGATTATAAAAAGAGAAAATAATAGAGCCTGCAAACTATGGTCTAGTGAGGTTGAATTTGATTCCTGGAAAAATCGCAAAATTTATTATTAAAGGGATGGTTAGTGAACATCTAGAAAAGAAAGAGGTGATCAAAGACAGTGAGGCTTCACCAAGAAAAAGTCATGCTAGATAAACTTCATTTCCTTCTCTGACAGGGTTGCTCAGAAGAATACTGTGAAGTTGTTTGCCTAGATTTCAGCAAAGCGTTTGACGAAATATGTAATGCTATTCTTGTGGAAAAGATAGAGAGACATGGGCTAGATGTAGTATACTTGTGTAGATTTAGAGCAATTTGAGTGACTGAATCCAAGGAGTAGTCATGAATGGATTGGAAGAAGGTCTCTAAGAGGGTTCTATTCAACATTTTTATCAAGGACTTGAAAAAAATGCACAGATGTCATGATTATTAAATTTATAGGTAACACAAAGCCGAGAAAGATATCCAACAGACAGGATCTCAGAGTGTGGATTCCAAAAGTTATTAACAGGTTAGGACATTAGACTAAATCAAAAAAGATGAAATTATGCCCCAGTTAAAAAAATCATCTTCACAAATACAAAATGGAAGTGACATGGTAAGAGGTTTAACAAAAAAAAATTAAGTGTTTTGGGCTTTGTGCCATTTAAGGTTTGTTGCAGAATTAAATCTCAGATTTCTAAAAAAATAACTCTGAGAGACAATTGAAAATTGGTGGAGATTGGGTTTAACTCAGAGTTCTGAGACAAGCAATGGATGATTTCGAATGTGATAAACTGTTATGTACTGGAGAAAATAGGGACATCAGACTTGCTGTAAAATTATGGAAAAATATAATTTATATGATCATAGATAAAAAATAAAAATTTGATTATAATTCATAAATTAAACTAGGGCCATTCACAATGATATTCCAAAGTCCGAACCCAGAAATCTAAAAGAAGAGAGAGAAGGACAGATTTAATGCCTGTATCAGCTGAGTTTGAAGCAGCAAGTGATGGATACTACAATTACTGTTAAGCAGTAAGGATAGCTGATAATAGAAATAGCTTGGAAATATAGAATCAGAAAAGTCATCTATTGGATTGACTAGCTTGGGTGTGATGTGCCTGGTGCAATTTTGATTAAGCAAAATTTGGATCTATTCAGCTTATCAGAAGAAGCATTTAACTAACGGAAGCTACATTTATTGAATTTATCCAGGAACCTTTATGGGTAATTTCTGAAAGAGAAAGTAGACAGAGGAGTTTTATAATTCCAAAGTCCTAAGTTACCTTGCACATTCATTTTCCTCATTTATATGCTTCTTTGGAAGGTTTCTTTAAGTATATACCTACTCTTCCTTATAGATACCAAATTCATTGTTGAGTTTATGTGTGGATTGTGTTGCATTTTATTTTTTATTAAATTGCTTTAGTATGTAAGTGCCTGATGTTATTATATCTTCTGTTTTATTGCTAAGTAAATGGCTATGTTTAAGGTTTTTTTGCCTCTTCTTTTTTTTTAAATTTATTTTTAATATGTTTGGTTTTCGGCATTAATTTTCATCGGTATTTGAATTACAAATTTTCTCCCCATTTCCTCCCCCCCACTCCA
>JAQQSZ010011216.1:0-12307 GCA_028646595.1 Phalanger gymnotis | reverse complement strand
CCTTCCCCTGTTGGGGCTTGTGTCATCCTCTGTGAACCAAGAGTTACGTGAGATGGATTTCATGCTAATTCATCCTCCACATCATGAGCAAATTAATTTTCCTAAAGCAAGCCTGACCACATCATGTCACCCGCATACCCTCAATCAGTGACCCTCAATGATTTCCTGTGGCCTCGAGGATAATACATGCATATGAATATTTTTGTGATGGCAAAGAACTGGAACTTGAGAGGATACCCATCAATTGGGGAACAATTTGTGGTATGTGACTGTGACAGAATGGTATTGTGCTGTGGGAAATGATGAATGCTATGGTTTCAGAAAATCCTGGGAAAACCGATATGAACTGATGCAAAGTGAAGTAAGCAGAACGAGGACATCATTGCACACAGTAACAGCAGCATTGTGTGATGAACAAATGTTAAAAAAAACCTTATCTACTTTGATCAGTATAATGATCTAAGACAATTCCAAAGGACTCATGGTGAAAAATGCTATCCACCTCCAGACACAGAACTGATGAATTCAGTGCAGATTGAATCATTTTAAAACTTTATTGTTTACTTTGTGTGTATATGTGTGTTTTCTTTTGCAACATGGCTAATATGGGTTTAGCAAGACATCATATGTTTCATCGATATCAAATAGCTTGCCTTCTCAAGGAGGGGTAGGGATGAGAGGGAGGGAGAAAATTTGGAACTCAAAACTTTAAAGAATAAATGTTTTTAAAATGTTTACATGTAACTAGGAAATAACAAAATAAATAAAAACATATTGAGGAGGGTGAGAAAATGTACCACCAGGCCACAATTTTGCCTAGAATCTCTGTACTGTTAGATTAGGGGCAAATAACATGAAAATGGTAACTTCAATGCAATGACAAGGTTTAATGTCTTATTGGTTGCCTCCAGACCAGACCCCGGAGGACTCTTCTAGCTGTAATATCTTGTGATTCTGGGAGATCTCTGAGGGTCTAAAGCTCCATGGAAGAGATGGAATTTAGAAACATGAGCAAGACCTGGATTCAAACACTTATCACCTAATTGATCCTGGTAAAGTCACTTACCCTCTCTGCCTCAGTTTCCTTATCTATAAAACAAGGGAGTTGGGCTTGATGGGACCTAAGTTCCCTTATGATTCTGCCTCTTTGATCCCAGGATGCTTTGACTTACAGCAGGAACAGGCCTTAGAGGTTGTCCTGTGACAAACAGTAAGCTCCCTTATGTCCAGGATCAATTCATTTTTGTCTTTTAATCTACAGTTTCTTGTAAAGTGGCCGGCACACAAAGGAGCTTAGTAAATGCAGGCTGCTATGTACAGTAAGCACTAAATAAATCTTTTATGATTGCCTCATCCAACCCAAACTGCTCATTTTACAGATGAAGAAACTGACGTCCATAGAGGTTGGGGATAATTAGCTGAGTTGATGCTGGGATTGATGAATAGAATTCAGGCAATAGAGAGAGGAAGGCGAAGGAGAACATTTCAGTCTAGTCATGGCACCGCAAAGTCAACAAGCATGTATTAAGCAGCTACTGTGTGCCAGGCACTGGACTCAGCGACGCCATTCTGAAGATATGGCCAGGGAGTTCATTTGGTGTTACCGGAGGAATCAGCATATTAACTGAGGAAAATCTGAAAAAAAAGTCCTGTTCAATTCCCCTTCCTTCCATTTACAAGCACCTTCTAATTGAAGTTTGGAGACTCTTTGCAAAGAGATGCATCTCCCCTGTTCTGAGCACAGTGAACTCATTATAGCATGGTAGAAAGAATAGCAAACTTGGAATCAGGAAGGGCTGGGTTTGAATCTTGATTTGGGCACTCACTAGCTGTGTGACCCTGGCTATACCGTTTCTGTTTCCTGATCTCTGGTCTCGAAATCTGATTTTCCTTTTCTCATTGATGGACTCAATGACCACCTCTGAATCTAGGACCCTGTCATCTGAATGGAAGAGTAAGAAGGACCACCAACTGAATATTTTCTTCGAGCAACCAATGGACTGAATTGGTCATTGCAAGGTAACTCTTTGCTCTCTATGAATACTGTATACATACATACATACATACATACATATATATACATATATATATATATATATATTGATACAGCAAAGGGTTAAGATTTTTTGAGCATGAATCCCTACCTCACCCCAGCTCATGCAAATTACAATCCATGTCTACTGGGGAGAGATAGTATTTGCGAATTACTATAGCTGAAAACATCCTTACCCTTCTGCATGCCAGGTGATGAGAGGGCAGAATTTAGTCAGGCTGGACCTCATATAACAGACCATGTATATAATAACTTATATATATGTAACATATAATATATGCAACATATAATATCATATAATTATATGTTATACATATAATTACATGTAATATAATTATATGTTATATAATTATGGATTATATAATACATATAAATAAGTCCATCAGTATATAATGTTATATATATACTGCTAGAGCTGTGCTTCCACGTATGGCCTTCAAGAACCAAGGTCACCTCAGTGCCCCCCCCAGGAGGGCTTTAGTCGAGGGCTGAAATACTGTAACAGCAACAATCCCTTATTAATCCAATATCGGTTCATTTAAAATAGCACATTATTCAAAGTAACAGCTGCTCGTCAGATGACAAGTTCCCTAATGCTCTTTAGTCAAAATGTTGGATAATGAGAACATGATTAATTCAAAGTCTGTTTTCCTCTGGGTCCTTTGCATTTCAGATTAAAGGGGCTTATTATATATTAAACACATGAGGAGTAATATTTGAGTTAAATGCATATAGTAAACAATGGAACTTCAAATGCAATTATGCCCATGGATGTGGATGGCGTTTCCGGACGTGGATAGTCAAACACACGTTTTACAATGCACCAAAGGCAGATAATTATGCCCAGAAGTACACTATTATGACTGTTGCTTAATTGGGGTTTATTTTTTCTTTCTTCTCATCCTAATTAGGCATTCATTCGCCCACATGCTAAGTGATGCTGACACTTCAGTGACAGAATGTTTGCTTTCATTCACATAAAGCCTTCTGAGCGCTTTTGTCATCCTTTGTGGCCTAAAGCAAAGAAAGAAAAATGTTTTCGGGCATGAAATGTGTTTTCTTGCTTTGATGGACTCAACTTGTGAGTAGGGTGACTAGAGGATGGTTGGATAATTTTAGGGATATTAGTACAGTGTATGGAGAAACCATGAGTGATGGTGTGGTTCAGTGGATACCACTGACTTCAGCCCCAGGAAGACCAGGGTTCAAGGGTCACCTCTGAAACATACTGGTTTTATAACCGAAGGCAAGTCACTTAGCCTCATAGTGTTCTGGGCAATGCTGTAGGACTGAAGGAAATTAGTATTTATTAAGCGCCTGCTGTGTGCAGATATATGATCCTCACAGGGGTTATTGCTATTCCCATTTTACAGTTGAGGAAACTGAAGCAAACAAGTTAAGTGACTTGCCCAGGATCATACAGCTAATAAGTGAGGCTGGATTTGAATTCGAGTTTTCTGGACTCCAACACTCCACCCACTTCACTACTTAAATGACAATAAAGTTCAGAAGAGGGGCAGACCCTAGAAGTTCCCAGTGAAATTGCAGGTCCATTCTCTCTCCACAATAGAATAATAAAATGCAACAAATTGGGTGAAGAAAGGAATAAAGGCCTATGAAATGATGCCAGAGATCTGTGGCATGAAAACAGTAAACTTTTCATCATTAATAAAAACTGACATTGACAGAGCATGTCCATGGACGTGGACAGAGCACCATCTCACTGGATCCTCACAACAACCCTAGATTATTATCTACATTTTATGAATCAGGAAACTGAGGCAGACCCAGGTTAAGTGACTTGGGCAGGGTCACCCAGTTAGTCAAGCATTGGAGGCCAGATTTGAGCTCAGATCTTCCTGACTCCAGGCCCTAGCTGCACATCGACCAGGACTAGACAAAACAAAATCATATCAAACCCAAGATAAGGGTTTGGACTAAGGACTCAGATTCAGAAGAAGAAACAGAGAAAATATCTCATTTTTGTCTGGATTCTGCCTCAGATACTTAAAAATTAGGTAAGCCTAGAACAGTCACGTAATATCTCCGGGCCTCAGTTTCCTAATCTGGAAAATGAAAGGGTTGCACTCAATGACCTGTAAAGTCCTTCCAGCTCTAAATCTGTAATCTTGTGATCTGAAGTCAGACACCAGTTTTTGGATCATGAGCAAGTCACAACCTCTGAGACTCAGTTTTCTTATCTATAAAATGAAATCAAATAATCAGTGAGTCAACAAGCATGTATTAATGAAGGCCCAATTACTCTGTGCCAGGCATCATGGATACAGATACAAAGAATAAACAATCCCTGCTTGCAATCTCTATATGCCAGGGTGGCTTTTTGCAAACTCACAAGTGTGATAGAAAATCCATTATTGCTTCCATAGGCAGAATGGGAGCTCCTTGAAGGCAGGAATTGCTGCATTTCTGTCCCTCTATTACCTGTTCCTAGTAGCATGCCTGACACATGGTGGCTGCTTAATAAATATTGTTTGTTGTCACCATCTTTTGACGGACTAACTTTGTGGGCTGTCCAAACAATTCTGTATCATGTCCTGGACAATAGGCATTTTTTATCCACTTGGTTTTTCCAGTGTAGATATTTGGGCTAAACTCTTCTAAGCAATTACCAATCTACCAATCTGACAAATGAGACTCTGCAATGTTCTGTGGTCCGATGCAATCAGCACGATACCATCTACAAAGAGAAGCTTCTGTAGGGACCTTACCTTATAGGGAATTCCTCTGTCGTTTTGGACTCTAAGCCTGAAATCCCCAATGACAGCTTTTTGGTAAGCTTATGCTTCCTTGGTTTATATCAGGGTTGGGGAGCCTGTGACCTCAAGGCCACGTGTGGCCCTCTTGGTCCTCAAGTGAGGCCCTTTGACTGAATCCAAACTTCACAGAACAAATCCCCTTAATAAAAGGATGTATTCTGTAAAACTTGGACTCAGTCAAAAGGCTGCACCCAAGGACCTAGAAGGCTACATGTGGCCTCAAGGCTGCAGGTTCCCCATCCCTGGTTTATACCATCATCTATGTTAATACACAGAGGACCATCAAACAAAACTATCTTTGCTTCATTTTTCAAAAAAAATCTTATCTGATTTTAATCTATGCAGGAAGAAGAGTTTGCTGGAAGGGGGTCCTAGTTCAACCAAACCAAATGCTTTTTTAATAGTCAACAAAAATAAGCACATAGAGATATTGTAATCACTGTCCCTTTCAACCATTTAAATATCTATCAAGTTTTGTTCTGCTATAGAGTACTGTTTGTGAAAATGTGCTGGCTTATGTCTCATCAAGAATGTGTGTACATTTTGCAAAGACAGGAAAGTAAGGATACCTGTTGCTAGTTATTGAAATTCCTTGATCACCATTAGGGATGGGGCAGTAATAAAGAGGGGCTTCTTCCAGAGGATCTTCCCTTATTTCAGATGTCTTGAGAATTGCTCTGACATTGCTGAAAAACAAGTAAACAATTACTACGTGGCAGACTGTGTGTGAGGGGCTAGAGAGATCAAGGAAAAAGGAAAACATCCCCTGCCCTCCAAGAGCTTATGCTTTACAGGGTTCCTCTTGTTGGCTTTTTGCCGTTCAGCATGATTGTCAGTGACTCAAGCGAGGCAGAGATGATGTACTTTACAGGTTTGCAGATAACGGAAAGCATGGAAGGAGAGCAAACATTGAAGAGGAAAGCCAGAATTCAAAAATATTTCAACAGACTAGAACAATTGGCTGACTATAATCATTAGAAATCCAATGGGAACAAATGTAAGGTTCAGATAAGTAGATAGATAGTTAGATAGATAGATAGATAGATAGATAGATAGATAGATAGATAGATAGATAGATAGATAGACAGATAGATAGATAGATTACATAGATAATAGATGGCTGGGTGGATAGATGGATGAATGAGTGAGTGAATGAATAAATCAACAGATAAATGAATGAATGTGTAGAAATAAAGTCTGTATTTAGAAGAATGCAGGAGGTACTGAAAAAAAATCTGGGGGTTTTACTTTACAGCCAGATCAACATGAGTCACCAGTGGGATGTGGTAGCTAAAACAATGGCTGCTTTCCCAGACTGCATTGAGAGACTCGGTGTTCAGAATGATGGAGATGATGATTCATATTCGTTCTGCCCTGGTCAAAGTACATCTGAAGTACTGTGCTCCATTAAGCAAAGGGGTGGGAAGAAAACCAGGACAAAAATATGTCACAAAAACCTAAAGAGGAGAAAGTACCTAGGAAGAGATGATGATCAAGGGTTAATGGTTGTAGAAAGGCCAAGAAGGAGGAGGAATGAGAAAAGGCCATTAGGTTTGTCAACTAAGACAGCATTGGTAACTCCTCTGCTGTCCCCCTTACTCTGACTAGTTTGCTGACCTGAGGATATTATGAGGAATGCGGTGGTTGGAGGTGTGAAGTGGATAGTGAGTTGAAAGAATGTTGGATTTGAAATCAGAAGACCTGGGTTCAAATCCTGCTTCTGCACTTACTAGTTGTGTGACCTTATTCAGTTAACTCCACTACTCCAGCCTTCAGTTCTTCATTTGTAAAAATGATGTTGGACTAGACAACTTCTAAGGCACCTTCAAGCTCTACTTCTATGATCCCATGATCTTAAGAAGCCTAAACATAGAAAAAAGATAATGGAGTGAACCCAAAGGCATTTGATGACTGAAAATAGGATGCCCTTGACGGCGGAGCTCTCTGCTTGGAGGAGCAGAAAGGCTTGCACGAGGGAAATAACCAGAGAAGGTTTCTTTGCTTGGTGATGTGCTACAGCAATACGCAGAGAGTTCAGAGCCCACAGCTGGATCCTGCTGGCCAAGAGCTTTGGGAGGACTGGGAGTATAGGCAGAGCTCTTGGCTGAACAGCTGAAGAGGTCTAGTCCCATCTGCTGGAAGATGTTGGACAGAGCTATGCTGCACGTGGAGAGAGGACTTGCTACAAAGCTATGGAGATGATGCAACCTGGGAAGCTGCTCTAGGAGCACTGAGGCAGCATCTGCCACCTGGGCTGTCCATCCTTCACTCAGTTGCCAAAGTGTAGGTCTGACCATGTCACATCATTACTCAATAAACTCCAATGGCTCTTATCACTTCCAAGAGGGCAGCTAGGTGGTGCAGTGGATAGAGCGCTGGCCTAGGAGTCAGAAAGACTCATCTTCCTGAGTTCAAAGTCAGCCTCAGACCCTTACTAGCTGTGTGACCTCAGGCAAGTAACTTAACTCTGTTTGCCTCAGTTTCCTCATCTGTAAAAGGAGCTGTAGAAGTAAAAGGAAGCCACTCCAGTATCTTTGCCAAGAAAACCCAAAACTGCATCACAGAGTCAGACACAACTAAAGTACTTCCACAATAACATCACCTCCTGGATCAAATACAAAACGCTCTGTGGGCATTCAAAGCCCTTCATAACCTTCCCCTAACCCCAACCTTTCCAGTCTTCTGACACCTTATTCCCCACTACATACTTTTCAGTTCGGAGACACTGGCAATCTTGCCGTTCTGCAGACAAAACAGTCCATCTCTCTGCTCTGGGCATTTTCTCTGGCTGTCCCTCCCCCATGCCTGGAATGTTCTCCCTCCTCATTTCTACCTCCAGCTGCCCTGGCTTCCTTCAAGTCAAGTCCCAACTAAAATCTCACCTTCTACAGGAAACCCTTCCCAACCCCTCTTAATTCTAGTGACTTTCTTCTTTTATTTTCTATTATTTTTTCTATTTTATTTATGTATTTATTTCTATTTTTCCTAGCTTTAACTTGTTTAAACACATTTTTGTTTGCTTGCTCCCCCCATTAAGACTGGGAGCTCTCTGAGGGCAGGCACAGTCTTTTGCCTTGTCTTGTATCTCCAGCACTCGTTTGATAGACCATCTGTTGGTCCTACAGTAGCTGTGTCCTCTAGAATCAAGCAGAATAAGCCTAATCCCTTTCCCCCAACATTGATTAGTATAGAATAAAGAAAAAGGCTGGGGTTGGAGCATGTCTTTTGCCTTTTTTTTTCATCCACAACACTTAGCATAGTGCCTGGAACATAGTAGGTGCTTAATAGATGTTTATTAACTGATTGCCTGACTGGCTATGGCTGGGAATTCTGGGATCTGGTTCTCTAAGGAAGCATGCCTCTCCAGTGGGTATTGGTCACCCCTCCCCCCAAGAGGCTCTTCTGCCATCTACATTTCTTTTCCTTGAAGTATAAATAAAAATGTATTTTCCATAAGCCTTGTGGCCCACATGTTGGTGATAGGAACTGGGAGCCTCCCACTGGATGGATAAATAGATGGATAAAGATGTTCTCGAATTATCTAGGGAGATAGAACGAGTAAACCATAGAACTAAATGAGCCCAAAATCCACCCAGGTCTTTCAAGGTGTAAGACAATCTCTGACAAAGGCATTACAAGAGGGGTGCTGTGTGAAAGGCAATTGGCCACTGAGTAGGAAACACTGTCCACTCAGGAGGCTTTTAAAGAAAGAAAGAAATTCTGCTGTTACCCTTTCTCTTCCCCGGTTTTGAATGCATGACTTAGGGCTCCAAATGTTCTTCCCTGTACTTTCTGTAAAGTGGGAGGAGATGATTTCTCCCCTCTCTTCCCTCTCAGGTGGCTAGAATGGCTATTCACACATGGCGGGGAGAGCAGGTGTTGGTGGACGTCAGATTGGATCTCAAGGCCATAGCAATCTTTCTTTCTTGGTGTTTCTTTTCCTGAGTGCTGGTGATTGAACATTGATCCTGAGATGGATGTTTCAGTCCTTAGAGACCTCTCAGATTCATGAGGTTTCTTCTGAGGCTAGACATATACACCCCAGGATTGCTGTTCATTCACCAGTGATCAAAGAAATACCAAGAAGTTCAGGAGTGTGTGTGTGCGTGTGTGTGTACATAATGCAAACATAATATAATGTACATTGTTTAAATGTGCAAATGTTTATATATATACATACATGCATATATGAACACGTTCCCGTGGATCAGGGAAAAGCTCCCCCCCGATCACCCCCAGGACATGTAATGTCTTAAATTGCTGTAGAAATGTGAGCTATTTCAATATTTGCATGCTTTCAGGATCTCATCAGTATGAAAATAGAAACCTATTCATGCCTCCTCATCTTTTGCCCATATCCTTGTTGTCAATTCCTTTGGATTTGCCTAAACATTCAAGGTTGCTCCAGGTCCTAAGACTGGCAGCTAGATAACATTACCAGGATGATGTCTCCAAAACTTAACGGACTGTCCATTGCCTAAGAAATTGGACAACGTGCATTTGTCATCTCATTATTTTCTTCTCCTGTGAATTGCTAAGCCCATCGAGAAAGAAGCAGCCTGACATAATCAATAGACAGCCTAAGGTAGATAAAAGTCCTGGACCCATAGCCAGGGGAAAACTGGGTTCAGGTCCTACCGCCAAAACACACTAGCTGTGTGATCACAGGCATCCTGTAAGTTTTCTGACCCTGGTGTTTTTTTTCTTTTCCTCACAATCATAAAATGCATATAATAAGCTACTTTTTCTACCTCACCTGGTTTCTTTGAGAGTTAAATGCAATACCATACATAAAGTGCCATGCAAATAACAATGATTATTATCATTTAAATGAGCTATGAAATAGACAGTGCATTTTGTAATAGATTTGTTATAACCAGACAGACAGACCCTAAGTTAGGCAACCATTGTTTATAAGGAAGTAAATTCACAGAGTAAAAGACTGCTTAAGAAATCATGTCCACTGCTTGGTTTTTTGGTGGTTGTCGTCGTAGTCTACACAAACTGTCAGATATCCTCATCCTCCTCTCACAGGTGGGTTGGGACTCAATAGTTAGGCTGACTACATCTCCCCACCTTAGAGTTCTAGCTGTGCCTTTGAAGGTTACGAGTGGATTCTTGAATGCTATCAGCTTGAACCCCCAGTGGGTGTTCTCTTCCCTGAGATTATTAGCTGAAACTCATAGAGTCAGCCATGCTCCAATAAGAAGCTTTTAGAATGGGTATTTAATAAGGTGGTACAGTAAGACCGATTCATGCAAAATATTTCTCCAAATATCTGAGACACTCTATCCCACAAGAGTCAATATTCTAAGGGATAGTGGGTTTGTGTTGAGAGAGCAACTAGGGAAAAAGGCTACTTCACAACTCTTGGTTTCTGAGAGTCCTTTTATCCCATTAGTGGGGGGGGGGGCACTTAAGAAGTTCCCTTTAACCATGTGAATAGGTTTCCATCTATCCTTGTCTTCCAATGATGCTGAAGGCCACCAAGTGATCCAGGTTTACCTCTATGACACCAATGGGAAGATGGCAGCCACCATTGTCCTGGGAGATATTAGCACACTGATGGGAATACGGCAAATCCAACATCCTTCAGACCCTTTAAACCTGGCAAGATACTCCTCTAGTCAAAGGTGGAAGGGAAGGAAGTAGACTTACCCTCCCCCCCTTGCAGTTCCTTCTCATGGGGGTTAACTAGAATTCCATACTCATATCAATTTCCCCATTTGAGCTCCAGAGCCCAGAGGGCATAAAGAATGCCCATAGATGCTTGTCCAATGACGTTCCATTTTATTAAAAGGCTTTCAAATAATGTCAGACTCAGTCTGAGGTCCTTTGGTTGGCTGATCGATTGAAATGTGTTATTACCCAGTTAAGGTATCAGGCTGAAGGGGGTTGGGCTGATTTTGACCCCTCTTTCACACTGTTTCAAGGTTAAATTTTCCATCAGGCTGAAGGGGGCTGGGCTGATTTTGACCCCTCTCTCACACTGTTTCCAGTTTAAATTTGCCAGCGGGAGACACCTCATGGCATATGCTCAGATTTTGCACTCATTCTGGTTCTGGTCAAACATATTAGATTTTGAGGGCCTAACTTCAGACAGTATTGAAAGGACTTTACATTTTGGTATGAATGGAAAACCTATAATGGTACCATGGTCCTTCCTAACCCATGAAAGATACTGCTGGGTAGGATGCCATGTCTTCTTGTTTGTCTTTTATTCTCAAAGAGAACCCATGACATCAGGTGGGTGATGTCTGGACTCATAAGTGAATTGGCTTTGGGTGAGGCAGAACTGGGCAAAGTCATCATCCTCACTCTTTCCTCCAGAGTCATCAGAGCCCAGTGGCTGATGACTGATGATGGCCCCAGAGGATGCTATGTCAGTGAAAAGATGAAAGAACTAGCTCAGACCATCTCTTTGCTTCAACTCAAGTGGTAAGTAGTATATGTTCAGTTCTAGACCACCTGTGTGGGGCATTGAGGACAGACTGAGCTCTTCCCCCACATCGTCATGGCTCCCCCATCAACCCCACAGAGTATGGACTTAAAGAAATAAATCTGTGCCTGGGTCCCTGCAGCCTTTTCTCTTTGGCATTCTCTCAGATTAGGGGATTGACCACCAGCCTCAAGGTGAATGTGTCCAAGTTTGGAGACAACCTTGTAGTTTCAAGATGGCCACAGACCTTGGGTACAAAGAGAGGAGCAGTTGGTTGTAGTTGGAGGCAACAGCAGTTGGTTTTGGCAGATGGAGGAATGTTTGCTTGTGGGAGTGACTATTTATAAGGTTCAGAAGAAGTCCAGGTCTAGAGTGGAGTGATGATGAAGAGCTGAGGTAAAACATAAAATACCTTACTTGGCAGGCCTGCAAACTGTTTTATGTTCTGATGACATTTAGCTGCCCAGCTGATTGTAACAATCGCTTTAAGTTAAGCTACCAACTCTTGTTTCAACTGTTTCATTAAAATAGATATTGTGAACCCTTCATGTTTAACATTTCTTTGCTTGTTCAAATAAATTACCAGTCTGAATCTGATTCATATTGTACGGTGAGTTCCTTTTTTATTCCCTACTTTTTGGAGAAAATCAAGACATGAGCCATAACCTAAAGCCTGAAGAAAATGATCCACGGGGTGGGGGGGGTGCTAACGAGCCCCAGAGCATGAGCACAGGGAGCCCAGCCCAGTGTTATTAGAGGCCAGACTTTATTGGACAGAACTGGAACCAAACCACATGCCTGGGTATAGAACAGAGAGTGGGAGCAGCCCTCCCCAGGCCCTATGGGCCTAGCAGCAGTTCCTCAAGATTAGATTTGGATTTTCCATGGATTATTCACATGCAATGCTGCTAGAAATTTAATGAAAAAAATAAGTACTGAAAGTTTAATAATGAGGTGCTGCATTAGCCCCTTGTGACTATACTGCCATGGTCAGCACAGTGACACTTAATACTAACTTAAGGATTTGGGGTTTTAGAT
>JAQQSZ010011215.1:0-12308 GCA_028646595.1 Phalanger gymnotis | reverse complement strand
AGTTCAGGCCAGGAGACTAGTGACCATATCTCTCCCTAGATCACACAACCTTGGAAGATTCAAAAATTTCCAAACTCCCAGAACTATATCTGAAAACAGCAGTATGTAAAAGCCTAAAGCTTGAGAAAGTGCTTCACATCTCTCTCATGATGGGAACTGAGCCCGACTTTAACACAAAGTTGAAAATAAAGAAACAGAATGAAAAATGAGCAAATAAAAATAAAATAACCTCACCATAAAAGTTATTAATATGACAGGGAAGGTCAAGACACAAGCTCAGAAGCCTACGAAGTCAAAACAGCTATAAGCACAGCCTCAAATGTAAATAATAATAATAATAAATGTGAATTGTACACAACCCCACAAAGAATCCCTGGAAGAGCTTTTTTTTTTTAAATCAAATAAGAGTGGAATAGGAAAAATAGGTAAAGATATAAAAGCAAAAAAGAAAACTATGTAAAGGTCATTAATAATAGAGGCAGCTATATGGCTCAGTGAATAGAGTGCTGGGTCTGGAATCAGGAAGAACTAAGCTCAAATCTGGCCTCAGATATTTACTAGCTATGTGATACTGGGCAAGTCATTTGACCCTCAATTTTCCTTGGAGACAACTAGATGGCTTAATGGATAAAGGGCTAGGTCTGGAGTCAAGAAGATCTGAGTTCAAATGCAGCCTCAGACATTCACTAGCTTTGTGACCCTGGACCAGTGACTTAACCTCTATTTGCCTTATTCCACTGGAGAAGAAAATGGAAAATCAATCTTATATACTTGCCAAGAAAATCCCATGAACATTTTGGTCCATGCTGAGCAACAACAGCAAAAACAACAAGTAACTGCTCAGAAAAAGAGGAACAAAACATACTTAATATCTCCTTAAAAATCAGAATTGTAGGGGCACTGGCCCTGGAGTCAGGAGTACCTGAGTTCAAATACAGCCTCAGTCACTTGACACATTTACTAGCTGTGCGACCTTGGGCAAGTCACTTAACCCCAATTGCCCTGCCTTCACCCCTGCAAAAAAAAGCAGAATTGGTCAAATGGAAAAAGGGGTACAAGTCTTCAATGAAGAAAATAATTTCTTAAAAATTAGAATTGGCAAGTAGAAGCTAATGATTCCAAGCAACATCAAGAAACAACAAAACAAAGGGAAATGAATGAAAAAAAAAGTAAACTATCTCATTGGTAAAAACATACTGGTCTGGAAGATATATCAAGGAGGGATAATTTAAGAATAGTTGAATACCTGAATACATGAAAGCCGTGATCAAGGAAAAAGTCTAGATATCATATTTCAAGAAGTTATAAAGTGAAATTGCCTGATAAACTAGATCCAAAGGCTAAAATAGGAATTGAAAAAGTCCATCAATTACCACCTAAAAGAAGCCCCAAAATGAAAATTCCCAGGAATATGTTAGAGAAATTCAAGAGCCCCCAGGCTAAAGAGAAAATACTTCAAGCAGCCAGAAATAAATCATTCAAATATCATGGAACCACAGTCAAGATTATACAAAAATTATCATGTTCCATATTCAAGAGGGTGAAGACTTGGAAGATGATATTCTACTCAGCAAACAGTTGGGATTACAAACAAGAATATGCCAACAAGCAAAAGTCAATATAATCTTTAAGGGGAAAGTGGATATTTAATGAAATAGAGGACTTCTAAGCATTCCTGATGAAAATACAGAGCTAAATAGAAAACCCAACTTTCAAATACAAGACTTAAGAGAAGCATGCAAAGGTAAATATAAAATAAAAATCATAAGGGACTCAATAAAGTTAAATTGTTTACATTCCTACTTGGATGATGATACCAGTATTTTAAAGAATTTTGTCATTATTTTAGCAGTTAGGAGTCTACATTAAAAGAGGATAAGAGTGAGTCAATTATTTTGGGATGATGTAAAAATGAGCAAATTAGAAAGAGGGATGCTTTAAAAGAAGGCAGAAGAGAGATGAAGAATAAGGACAATTTTCTCATATAAAACAGGCCCACAAGGAAGAGCTTTTATAGTAGAGGGAAAATAGTAAGTTTTGATGGAAAGGCCACATTGAACATTACTCACATTTAAATTGGTGAAAGAAAGAGGGAAAATATCTATATCTATATACATATGCGTGTATACTGTCAACTGACAATAGAAATCTATCCTACCCAATGGGAATGTAGGTGGGGATGGGGTTAAGAGGTGAGAAAAGGGAGGGAAGATAAAAGAATAAAGTGGACAGAAAGTGGACATTAGAATAAAAGAGAGAGTGAAGGATAAACTGAAAGAAATAGGATGGAAGAAAATGTAGTTAGTAATCATGACTGTGAATGTGAATGGGATGACTCAGACATAAAATGGAAACAGAAAGATGGATTAGAAACCAGAATCCAACAATATATTGTTTACAAGAAACATACTTGAAACAGAGAAAAAATGCAAAGATTTAAAATAAGGGACTAGAGCAGACTATTAAGCTTCAGCTTATGTAAAAAAAGGCAGGGGTAGCAATCATGAACTTGGACAAAATGAAAACATATATAGACTTAATTAAAAAGAGATAAGCAAATAAACTATATCTTGCTAAAAGGCACCATAGACAATGAAGTAATACCAATATTAAACATATTTGTGTAAAATGTTACACCATCCAATATCTTAAAGGAAAAGATGAATGAGTTACAGAAGGAAATAGACAATAAAACTATAATACTAGAGGATGTCAACTTTCCCCTCTCAGAGTTAAATAAACCTATATGTAAAATATTTTTTTTAAAAAATGAGATGAATAAAATCTTAGAAAACTTAAATATGACAGACCTCTTGAGAAAACTGAATGAGAATAAAGAGGTATAGATCTTTATTTGAACTGTAGGTCAACCATTCAGGAAAAATATTAATATGTACTAGGGAGTAAGAATGTCAAAACAAAATGCAGAAAAGTAAAAATATTAAATGCATCCTTTCCAGAGCAAAATGCAATAAACATTGAATTTATGGAAGAGCTCTGGAAGTATAGATCAAAAATTCCTTGGAAACAATAATCTAATCCTAAAGAATGAGTGGGTCAAAACACAAATCATATAAACAATCAACAATTTCATTAAATATGTGACAACAATGAGACAATATTCTAAAATTTGTAAAATGCAGCCAAAGCAACACTTAAAGTAAAATTTATATTTCTAAATGTCTACATAAATAAAAGAAAGAGTAGATTAATGTAATTAGGCATACAAATAAAAATAATCCTGAAAAAGAACACATTTAAAATATCCAATTAAACATCAAAATGGAAATCATGAAAATCAAAGGGTAGCTTAATAAATTGAATGTTTAAAATGGAACTAATACATAAATCTAGAATCTGGTTTTATGGAAAAAATAGATAAACCATTGGTTAAAATGATTTTAAAAAGGAAGAAGACCAAATTAGTATTATCGAAAATGAAAAGTGTGAAAGTACCACCATTGAAGATGAAATTAAAGCAATTATTGACAATTTTTGCCCAGTTATAAGTCAGGAAAAATCATCACCATTTCTATATACTACCAACAATATTCAGCAGCAAGAGACAAAAAAAAATTCATTTAAAATAACTTCGGGTGACATAAAATACTTGAGAATCTCTTTGCCAAGATAAACCCAGGTACTGTGTATATGAAAACAAAACACTTTTCATAAAATAAAGTCAGACATAAATAATTAGAGAAATATTAGTTGCTTATGGGTACCTTAGCCAATATATTAAAATGGACAAATGGCTTAGACATAAAAGGTGATATCAAAAGTAAATAAGTGGAGCAGAGAAGAGAAAAAAAAATGTGCCTGTCAGATTTGTAGATAAGGAAAGAATTTACAAGCAAATGTAAGGGCAAGCAAGGTGGGATTTGTTGCTGTTTTTTCTTTTGAAGTTAAATTTCTCTAACACATTAAGTGCTTAATGTAATGTTAATGGAATGGAATGTAAGTGGAATAGAACCTGCTTTGAGCTCTAACTCAGCTCAAAGATGTGGTAAATCCTGAGTCACATCTCACATGGAGCCCAGTGTGGGAGGAACTTGCCAAAAAAAGGGAAAAGGAGCAGAAAGGGTGGAGCAGAACTGAAAGGAAGTTGGTGAGAGCAGTCAGAGCTGGGAAAGGGAGAGCAGGCAGAGGAACTAGCCCCTGTTAAGCTTTGTTTTCTCATAAATAGAAGCTGGGGCAGGAGTTCCTGGAGCCTGCTATTGGAGTGTAGTAGTCCCCGTGAGCTGAGATGAGGAGCAGGTGTGGAGAGCTGCCTGCATGTGAATCCAGGCAAGAGCTGGGAGGAGCCATGGGACTTGGAAGTCAACCTCAAGTTAAGATGAAAGAATACTTTACTTAGACACTCTGTATTGACTGAGGAGATTGCAACTTACTGTGAGCTAGGGGTGGGAAGTGTGACATTTTCTACTAACCCTTAAGAATTTGTAATGCTAGGGAAGACTTTAGTCCATGATCCCCTGCTATGTAAAAAAGTATAATGGGAAATGCTACTGAATGCAATGTTATATGCTCTGCACCATGTGACATATCGAGTGATATGAGATACACACATATATACATATATACATACATACATACATACATATAATAGATGATATGTTTTGCTTAAGGATGTTATGAATGTTATGCTTTATTGAACAATGTTTAGTTTGTTACTGAATAGAGAGTTCATCATACTATGTGATTAGACCCTTGAAACTATTCACAGCAGCAGTTCTCGGGGGTGCCACTGTGATTGGCAATACAGCAAACAAGAGATAGAGAAAATCCCAGGAAATAAAATGAATAATTTTGATTATAAGAAATTAAAAAACTTATTTTTTTCACAAATTGAGCTAATGCAGCCAAAATTAGAAGGAAATCAGGAAATTGAAAAAATTCAGCAAGTTTCTCTGATGAAGGCCTAATTTTTTAAATACATAGGGAAAAGAGCCATTCCCCTATTGATAAATGATCAATGAATATGAACAATCGGTGTTTAGAAGAAGAAATCAAAGCTTTCAATGTTTACATGAAAAATCCTCTAAATTAATACCTATTAAAATGCAAATTAAAATAACTCTGAGATGTCACTTCCTACTTATGAGATAGGCCAATATGATTGATAGAAAAGGAAAATGATAAATGATGGAAGGGATGTGGAAAAATTGGGACACTGATATTCTATTGGTTGAGTTGTGAACTTATACAAACTATCTAGGAAACAATTTGGAACTATTCCCGAAGGGTGATAAAACTATGTGTACTATTTAATCTAGCAATACCACTATTAGGTCTGTACCCCAAAGAGATCAAAGAAAAAGGGGAAAGGACCAATTTGTACAAGAATATTTACACTAGCTCTTTTTGTGGTGGCAAAGTATTAGAAATTGATGGAATGCTCATCAAGTGGGGAATGGTTGAACAAGTAGTGGTATATGATTGTGATGGAATACTATTGTGCCATAAGAAATGATGAGCAGAATGGTTTTAGAAAAACCTGAGAAGACTAATATGAACTGATGCAAAGTGATGTGAACCAAACCAAGACAACATTGTACATCATAACAGTAACATTGTATAATGATCAACTGTGAATGATAGCTATTCTCAGCAATACAATGATCCAAGAAAATTTCAGAGGACTTACGATGAAAAATGCTATCTACCTCCATAAAAAAAAAAAAAACAACAAAAACAAACTGATGGGGTCTGGTTGCAGATTGAAGCATACTTCTTTTTTAACTTTATTTTTCTTGTCTTCTTTTTTCATCTGTGTTTTATTTTACAACATGACTAATATGGAAATGTTTCGCATTATTACTCATGTTTAATTTATATCAAATTGCTTGCCTTCTCAAGAAGTGGGACCAGAAGGGAGAAAGGAAGAAGAGGGAGAAAATCTGGAACTCAAAATTTTTTAAAAAAGTGTTAAAAATGTTTTCATATGTTATTATAAAACAAAAATATACTAAAAATAATTTAAACATACATCTATGAAAACATATTTCCTTGTTTTCACTATCAGGACATGGGTGAGAATATTAAAACTCACCTGCATTTGTTCACATTTTAACAGGAAAAAAGTATATTAATAATAGAAAGCTCCAGTCTCTCTCCTGAAATTTAGTCATGCAAACTGAGTTATGTCTATTAGCCATTTCAAAATGGATGCCTCATAGACATCTCAAATACCTCCAGTCCAAAACAATACTCTTTATCTTCCACCCATCTTTCATACTCCTCTATTACTAGGGAGGGTCGTACTATCTTAGTCAGTCTCAGTCACAGTCTCAGTATTAACCTTGATCCTACATTCTCATTTACTTCACACAAACAATAAGTTGTAAAATCTTATTTCGATCTCCCCAACATCTCCTTCATTGATCTGCTTCTTAATTTCACATAGCCAACAGTTTCTGGGCTTTATCATCCTCCGCTGGAGCTTCTGCAACAGGTATTGCTTTGGACTCCCTGACTCTAGTCTCTTTCTTTCCCAACCTATTCTTGTTGTAACAGCCAATGTAATTTTTCCTAAAATACAGAGTTGACCACATTACTGCCCTACTCAATGAACTCCAATAGTAGTTTATTAACTCAAAGGTAAAATGTAAACTCATCTGTTTATATATTTTTCACAACCTGTTGCTTTCCTACATTTGTTTTACTCAGTCTTCTTAAAACCTAGAGATTCTGGTCTCCTTGCTCTTCAACCTATACAGTGGTCCATGACTGTTCTCTCTTCACTGCCTTTGTATACTAACTTTCTCTCATACTGCGAATGTCTTCCTTCCTTACCTAGGTCTATAGATATTACTGGTTTCCTTCAAGACTAAACTCAAGTACCATGTCTCTCTTTCTGTGTGTCTGTGTGTCTGTGTGTCTGTTGGTCTGTCTGTCTGGCTGTCTCTCTCTCTCTCCCTCTCTCTCTCTCTCTCACACACACACACACACACACACACACACACACACACATACATACATAAAATGCACACATATACACACATACATATATGCTGACCCCCTATTGGAATATAAACTCTTGAGGACAAGGACTGTTTCACTTTTGTGCTTGTTCTCCAACACTTAACATATATAGCTTATTGTAAGTGAGTCAGTCATTAAATATTTATTAAGTACCTACCATGTGCCAGGAACTCTGCTAATCACATGGTAATACAAGTATAGAAAAAGAAGTCTTTCCCCTCAAAATACTTATTCTAATGGGGAAAGAAAATACATGAAAGGAAACTGAAAAGTGGAGGTGAGGTACCTAACATGGGGACGTGATGGGAGATGGCTGGCCTGGGTACTCTCCCTAAATTTAGGTTCTGAGAGGAGCTCCCCACACTCCAATCAATCTAGCACTAGAGGCAGAAAATACCAATGAGTTGTGAGTTCCAAGGCTAATGAAGAAGTCCATAAGAGTGTAGAAGGGTGCAATTGGGTAAGAAATGAAAAGATGGCTAGCCTGGGCTACTTCCTCAGAAGGAGTGACTTGTAAATTATAAATTGTAAAGTGTTACATATATGCCATATGTTAGAGAAGTGAAATTTTATGATGTATGAATAAATTGCTCTTTTTATATTTTCTTTCACAGGAAAGTTAATCTACCGTTAAAGCATCTTTAAATGCATATATTGTAACCTATAAGAAAAGCTTGGATCAATGCTATGTAAGAAATGCTGTGGATTGTGACCAATATGCTTAATTGGTTTTAAAATAGTGTGATTGCCTAAAGTATGTCCTCTTGTCTTTTATTTTGATGTTGTCAGAATTTTTTTTAAAATTACCTGGGGAACCCTATAAAAAAGTGGAGAATTGTTTTCCAGGGCTTCTTGGAGTTACCTAGATTTTTTCACGGCCCATTCCACGTGCAGCTGCACAGCTCAGGCAGTTCATCCTAGCCCCATTTTGTGGAAATTAAACAGGAAGGACTGATTTAAATTGCTTTGCAAGCCTGCTGTTCAAATGACTTGCATATACGGGCCTGGAAACTATTGGCAAATGGCTTGATTGTCAGAGCTTAATCTCTTGGTAACAGCTTCACACTGAATCTGCTCTGAATAATGAGGGGGTCACTCTGCTCAGATGAAGAGTTCATAGAGCCTCCCCCCATCCTTTCCTCAGTCCTCTTTAAGCAAGAAACTACCCAGTGCCAACCCCATTACAACATAATAGAAATGACATTACAATTACTAAACTCATTTAACTCAGTGCATTTCGTGCTTATCTGTTCAGAAAGATTTTTCAGTCATTTTTTATTCCATTTGGAGTATGAAAAGAGCATTGATGCCCATATGTTCACATGGTGCTTTAACAAGGATGTGGTTGAAAACAGAAGAAAGAGGGAGAAGAATATATCAGCAAAAGGGATGAGACATGATAATGATAACATTTACAGAGAAAAAGTTACTGTTGTTGTTTGTCTTTAATTCTCTTATAGGACCAATGACATCAGGAGGGTGACATCTTAACTTGCAAGTGAATTAGATTTAAGTCTGGTAGGGCTTTGCAAAGTTATCAGCCTCACTCTCTCCTCCAAGGTCATCTGAGTCCAATGGTAAGACATAGATCAGGATGACTAGAGATGACTCCAGATTCAATGGGAGACCTTGGCTTTTTTAAGCTAAAGTTTTCCCCAGGTTTCAGTGTGTCTGAGGCAACACCCATTTAGTAATTTAAGGCTAGGGAAGAAACAAGACAAAAGATGGCCTAGTTTGCCTGCTCAAAAAAATAATAAAATAAAACTCGAAGAGTTTCTGTCCAGAACAGAAACAATTGCTATTTAGACTCACTCTGAGTGGAAAGAATTCTGTCTCTGGACAGAGAACCTGGATTCAAATTTCATCTCAGATGCTTAGTGAGAAAAAGTAGGAACCATCCAAAAGCATTATGGCCTGCCTAAGGAAATAATGAATTTCTTATCACTGGAGCTCTTCAGGAAAAAGAAGAAGCATTTGCCAGGAAAATTTTAGAGTACAGGTTTTTAAATTAAGTTCTACTAAAATCCTTTCTTTTTACATGATGATAACTTTTTCAACATATGGGTTTTCTTGTAACCCTGTGTATTTTATTTATTGAATTTACAAATATTGTTCTGAGAAAGGGGCTGCATGCTTCATCAGAAGTTATCTTTTACACACACACATACACACACACGCTCACATGCACATATGCACTTGCACAGACATGCGCATGTTCTTTATAGAGTAATCCTGTCAAAAGTCCTTTGAATTCCCTTCAAAGTCTGAGATGCTAGTTTTGAGTGAGTTCATTCCTGGACAAAGATAAGGTCTTCAAAAATCTCCCGAACTAATTTATAATCTTCATTGCACATAATTTCCTTTTCTCTTTTTTATTTAGGATCAATGTTATCACTATAGTTGATTTTATGTCACCTATATTTCCCAATTTATTCTGCCCCCACCAAAAAGTCATACCTTATATCAGTGAATAAAAAAGGAGTGAAAAAAATCAGCACAACCATACAACACACAAACATTATGGTACACACATACTTCTGTAGTTCTATTTCTTCTGCAAAAAGGAAAGAGAGAGGAATTATTATTATTGTCATTATGTAGTTTTACTAACTTCATTTTAAAACACTTTCTATGTATTCCCATACTTTTCTGTGTACTTCACATTATTTCTCAAAGCACAGTGAGACTACAGAAGCATGGGCTCCCTTGCCTACTAAAGATTTATTGGGGTTGGTCCTCTCTTGATGGGCAACCTGCTTTCGAATAGAGATAATAGGGCTGTGAACAGTCTAACATACAGAGCTTTCCTTTATTTTGTCTATCTCAGCTCAGTAGCACCTCTTCATGCTGAAACAATTATTTCAATGACCTTTATTTGGTGGATCTGCTAGTTATCCCTAGTTTCTAGGTTAATATTGATGTTTTCTCTTGCTAAAACCTCCAATTTTTAGCTGACATCACTGAATGGGCTGCCATTTATGAAATATTTCCTGTTTCAAGATTCCAAGATCCTAGTAGCTATCATCTTTCATACTTCAGTGGCAATGAAGAGTCCTAAGAACTCAAGAGTACTCTGCTTGGGGGCAGTGTGGGAGATGCAGGATGCAAAGGGGAAGGACAGAGGCTATAATTATGCCTTCTATTTTTATAAAATATCATGGTTTAGAAAGTACTTTGTATGGCGTTCAGCATGGAACTAAAGTAATGTTCGTGGGCATCAGTTTTCTTATCTCTAAGATGAGGGGCTTGAGCTACATTGTCTATGAGCTGTGATATTGCTTTTGATCTAAGATACCTCCTCTAAAGGCATTTCCCAGAGACGTTTTATATATAATTGGACTAAGCTTATGCTTTCCAATATGACTATTTTGGAGGGGTGATTTTCACATGGATTACGAATTCTGGTGTGTTTATTAATGTTTGTGACACAACTTGACAGTTATATCACATTCTCTAATGGGGAACAGGCCAGGAGAGTTATCATCTCCAGGGAAAGTATTCATGTAAACAATCAACCAGGCATATTCTGTTCAATTTATATATGTACATAATAAAGTATTAATATGTGAATATGCAAACTCATATTGATTTAAGAAAATCATTAGACCTACACAGCTCTATTTGTGATACATAGCTCTATTTGTCATAAACACACTTACACACACACATACACATACACTCACACACATTGTTATAACTATTCCTAATAACCCATACTTCCCTTTTGTGGTTTTTGTGAACCAAGAGCCAGCACAAAAAATTGCATCCAAGTGTGCTCTATTCAATTCATTCCTCCATATAAAGCAGAGGAAAGCATCCTTCCTTCCTAGAGATGATTATCAGCCAGAGCTTTCCAGGTGGTTAACCACTGATATCTGCAGGAAATCTGTAAGTGCTAATGTCTTATACTGCCAACAGGAATGGAAATTATGATGAGTTGAATGTTTCTCATATTTGGTGATCCATCTTCCCCTAAAACATCTTTCAAACTATGAACCAGAGTGATGCCAGGAAAGCAAGGAATGCTAATCAAGTGAACCCAGCCAAGGCTTTTATTCTTTTGCTAAAGTGAAAAATAGCATTTTTCCTGGCATGTCAACGTGGAAGGACAGGTAGCTGTTTACATATCAAGAATTCTCCCTGGACTAGGGTGCAGAGCTAAAACAAAGCACACATTTGTGCTACCCCTACCTCCTTCCAAATCTCCCTGTCTAAATGACATTAAAATGACCATCCAGGTAAATATTGAAGAGGAAAAGAACGGGAAAATATCTAATAGAAGGGCAATACACCTATGGGCCCATATGTATATAAGGAGTGAGCAATAAGTCTTATTTTCCCCTACTAGATTATAAACTCCTTGAGGTCAAGAACCTTATCTTACATATCTTCATTCCTCCCACAACTCCTAGTACTGTTTTACATATAAGAAACTTATTGTAGATTCACTCTTCCTTGAGGATGTTTTATGTATAGGCAAAACTATCAATGAATGCTTATTAAATTATGAATGAATATAAATATAAAGAATTTTTACTAGTTTCCATCTATCATTTTTCTTTTTTTGAATTCCATACTTTATTATTATTTAATATTTTTTAGTTTTCGGCATTGATTTCCACAAGATTATGAGTTACAAATTTTCTCCCTATTTCTACCCTCCCCCCCACTCCAAGATGGCATATATTCTGATTGCCCCATTCCCCAGTCAGCCTTCCCTTCTATTGCCCCATTCCCCTTCCCCCCCCCATCCTTTTTCCCTTGCTTTCTTGTAGAGCAAGATAGATTTCTATGTCCCATTGGCTATATATCTCATTTCCCAGTTGCATGTAAAAATGACTTTTTTTGACCATCTGATTTTAAAACTTTGAGTTCCAAAGTCTCTCCCCTATTCCCTCCTCACCCACTCTCCTAAAGAAGGGAAGCAATTCAATATAGGCCACACACTTATCATTATACAAAACACTCCCATAGTCATGTGGTGAAAAACTAACTATATTTCCCTCCCTCCTATCCTGTCCCTCTTTATTCAATTTTCTCCCTTCACCCTGTCCCTTTTCAAAAGTGTTTGCTTTTGATTACTTCTTCCCCCTATCTGCCCTCCCTTCTATGGAACCCCCTTTTTATCCCATTCCCCCTACTTTCATGTGGGTAGGATACACAATTGAGTGTGTATGTTATTCCCTCCTCAAGTCAAATCTGATGAGAGCAAGATTCACTCATTCCCCCTCACCTGCCCCCTCTTCCCTTCCAATGAGCTTCTTTTTCTTGCCACTTTTATGTGAGATACTTTACCCCATTCTATCTCTCCATTTCTCCCTCTC
>JAQQSZ010011214.1:0-12308 GCA_028646595.1 Phalanger gymnotis | reverse complement strand
TCATAAATCCCATCCACCACTTCCCAAGTCAGGATTTCATGCACGTACCTTTGTTCCTCATTAGTCAACATCATGGCTCTCCACTTTATTTTTGTCAATTAGCACTCCTTCATCCTAACTGGATTCCATTTATACCTCACTGATGCTCTATAAGACTCATAACCTCTCTGCTAGATTCCTTGCCTAGTCTCATTGTCCTTTTTTATAACTAATGTCTGTCTGAAGCTCATAAATCCCACTTCCACTCCCCAAGTCAGAATTTCATACATGTACCCATGTTCCTCATTAGTCAACATCATGGCTCTCCACTTTACTCTTGTCAATGAGTACTTTTTATTTCCTTCCTCTTAATTGGATTCTGTTATTTTGTAACTGATTGGAGCCCTCCAAGATTCAACATCCCTGAGAGACTAGGCATGTTGTCTGCCTGCAGAGGAATACTTTTGTCATGAGTCTCCCAAAGGATCCATGAAAGATGGTCACCCCTCACACCCTAAGTATTATGAGCTATAGTCAGCTATTAGTTGTTAACAAATAAAAATGAAAATTACAGCACCTAGCCCTGTATCTTACTGCTTTAGGCAAATGTGCTGTTATGGGCAAGTCACTTTACCCATCTAGGAATCAAAGAATCATGTGATCACAGGTCTAGAGCTGGAAGGGGCCAGGGTAGCCATCTAGACCAACCCCTTCACTTTATACCCAAAGAAATTGAGGTCAAAGCAAGTCATGTCACACAGAGTCAGGATTGAAGAAAAGAGCCATCAATTTCCTCCTTTGTACAATGAAAGAGTTGTACTAGATGAGTTCAAAGGTTCTTTTTCATTGTAACATTTTATGAACTCCCTGAAAGAGTGGGAGTTGCTGGAAGATGGATGTCAACTTTGTGTATAGTGATTCCAATTAATAAAGGATAAAAGATTCTTAGAGTTGGAAGGAACCTAAAAAGTCAAAAAAAAAAAAAAAGAAATACTACATTAACATCAGGGAGCAACAGTAAAACTATCGAAGTAGAGGGACCTCAATGTACCTCTTTCAGACAGACAAGTCTAACAAAAAGATAAGCAGGAAAGAAGTTAAAAGACCCCAATAGAACTTTAGAGAAATTAGGGATAAGAAACATCTGACAATTACTGAATGAGAATAGAAATGAATTTATGTATTTCTTAGTCATTCATAGTACCTCTATGAAAAGCTGACTATGTTAGGGAATAAAAATACTTAGCTAAAATATGAACAAAAGCAGAAATACTAAACACATCATTTGTTGATTCCAATGCAATAATAGTTATACACAAGAAAAGGCTGTAGAAGAACAAAAAATGAATCAGAGACTAAATAACTTATTGCTAACAGACTATTGAGTCAAAGAACAAATGATAGAAACAATAGAAAATTTCACCAAAGAAAATCTCAAGACTGAGGCAAAACACCAAAATATTGATTACTGTAAATGTAAGAAGACGTATATTTTAAAATAATGTCATCATCAAAAAAAAAAAAAAGAACCAATCAGTAAACTGGACATAAATCTAAAAAAGAAAGAAAGTAGGACACCAAATCAAAACCTTCAAATTAGCAACAAAATTAAAATTCTGAAAATCAAAGGTGAAACCAAAGGATGGAGGAACATTGAATTGATAAATAAAACTAGAAGCTTATTTTTAAAAATGAAGAATATAGTTAACTAGCTAATCTATTTTTTTAAAAAAAATAGAGGAAAAGCAAATTGTTATAAATAAATAAGTAAAAAATAATTGAAATGGAAGTAAAAGAATCAGAAACTATTTTGTTCAATTACATGCCAACAAAAATAATAACTTAGATGGAAAGGATGAATTTTTTCAAAAATATGAAGTACTCTGATGAAAATAAATATTTTTTAATAACCAAATATCAGAAAAAGAAATTGAACAGTGAATGAAATCTCAAAGAGAGGGGAAAAAATCTAGGACCAGAAGGATTTACAAGTGAATTCTCTCAAATATTCAAAGAACGATTAATTCTAATAATGCATAACTGTTTATAAAAATAGAAAAAAGAAGAGGCCCTTCCAAGCTATTTTCTTTGATACCAATATGGTTTTGATATCACCCCCAAGGAGGGACCAAGCAGAGAAAGAAAACTAGAGAACTATATCTTAGTGAACATTGTTACACGAATTTGAAATACAGTACTAGCAAATTGGCTAATACACATATTTAAGGATTATATGCCCTTTCAACATTATATTTATACCTGAAATGCAGTGTTGGGTTAAAATAAAAAAACTACTAGTACAATTAACCATATAAATGATAATATAATAAAAAACACATGATTATATCAATATCTGTTGAAAAGGCTTTTGACAGCATCTAAAATCCATTTCTGTTACAACATATTAGGTACAACTGGGTTTTTCCTCAACATGGTAAGCAACACTTCTCTAAAACCAAAGCAAAAAGTATACAAAGAGGGGCACCATGAGCTCTTCACTAAACCCCTCCAAATACCAGTAAAAATGACTCTAAACAAATTCTAGAGCAGCAGAACCCACAAAAAGAGAGGGTGAAACAAATTTCCAGCCCAAGACAACCTAGTCTGTTGCAGCAGGCTGGAAGAGGAGAGCAATTCAGCATGGGTCATCCCAGAACAGGCTGCTCTAGCACAGACTGGCCCCAGCAAACCTGGAGCAGGCCCCAGGGCACTGAATCTCTGGCACCTGAGGAGGTTTCCGGACTTGTCAACAAACAAATGACAAAGACAACTTAGAAGGTCAGTGGGAATGGTCTGTCAGACCTGGGTGAGAGAGGAGTACAGACCAGCCCTGGCCCCAGCATAGCCTCTGGGTGGCAGCAGTGGCAGTGGCTGCAGCCGTTTCCAGAGCTCTCAGAAAACAGACCACAGACAGTAAGGGAATCTAACAACTGACTAGAAGGAGATTATAGGGATCTCTTTGCTGTTGCTGAGGTAAGAGTCTGTTGCTTTGACCATCCTTGGATCTGGGTTGCAGTCCTGAGTTGCAGTCCTAGGGTAAGGAGGAGCACTGGCCTAGCAGAGCTGGTGGCAACAGTGGGGAGGGAACCCTCCTCACAATTCCAGAGCAGAAAAGAGTGCTTGTGATCACTCACTGACCAGAGCACAGGCCAGGTAAGGAGTAAACACCTCTCCTTGAATCATACCACTTTGGAAGAACTGAAAATTTATAGGTCCCTAAAGTATCTCTGAAAACAGCTGCACAAAACTCCTGAAGCTTAGCACAATATGCTCTCCACACTGGAAGCAGAGTCCTACCTTAACAAAGAATTAGAAAGTCAAGTGATCAGCTGGGAAAATGAGCAAACAATGGAAAAAAACTCAGACTATAGAAACTTACTTTGGTGACAAGGAAAATCAAAGCATACACGCAGAAGAAGACAAGAAAGTCAAAGCTCCTATATCCAAAGCCTCCAAGAAAAATATGAATTGGTCTCAGGCCATGGAAGAGCTCAAAAAAGATTTTAAAAATCAGGTAAGAGAAGTAGAGGAAAAACTGTTTTTACATGTAACTGGGAAATAAGATACACAGGCAATGGGGTATAGAAATCTATCTTACCCTACAGGAAAATAGAAGCTGAAGGGGATAGTGATAGAAGGGAAGACAGATTGGTAATCAGAATGCAGCCATCATAGGCTGGAGGGAGGGGAGAGATGGGGAGAAAATTTTAAACTCAAAATCTTGTGGAAGTGAATGTTGCAAATAAAATACAAACATACATACATACATACATAAACAGAAATGTGAACATATATACATATATACACATATATATGTATGTATATATATACATATATATATATATATAAATATAAAGAAAGGTCAGAGTACTATTTAATAAGATTTGATTTCAAACAAGGGTGCAAATGATCACCATTTAACATGGTGCTAAATACATAAGCTATTAGCTTGGTAAGCTATACAATGGTAAGAAAAGCAATGGTAAGAAAAAGAAATTGAGGGAAGAAATATAGGCAAAGAGGAAACAAAACTGTCACTTTTTGCAAATGATATGATTCTTTATTTGGAAAATCACAGAATCAGCTAAAATTAACTGAACCAATTAACAATATCATCAAAATTGTGGCATGTAAAATATATTCACACAAAATATGAACATTTCTATATCTAACCAACAAAACAGTTCAGGAAAAGACAGAAAGGTCTAGATTCCCCTTCTGCCCCCACGTGTGTGGAACAATTATGGTAGGGATATTCTACTAACATAATTACTAAGACTAATACCACACAAGAACTATAAGAATGTTAATTCAAAACATTTTTTACAGAAATAAAGATAAAACTAAGCAATCAGAGAGCTATTAATTGTTCATAGGGTTTGTATCTGTAGCATGTTCTTGTATAAAGGGTAGTGAGTTTCTTGTGTATAATTTTGGCCACTTGGTCATTTCTATCTAGGTATCTACTAGATGCTAACTCTTTGCAACATGCAATGGTCGATACCCAGTTTCCACCATTTTATTATATAATCAGTGTTAATCAGTTCTCCCAGCCACTGTAATGATAATATTTTTGTAATTTATGGTGGCATTGGCCTAATCCTGAAATGAAATCCTGAAATGAAAATGAAATCCTGAAATCTAAACCCTTCCTATAAGCAAATTAGCATGACTCAGCCATTTGTTGGATGTATCTTTGTTGACATATTTTTGGTTAAAACTAAGTGGATGTCATCCACTTAAATAAGGTGTTTTGATTCCATTCTTATGCTGTAAAGGGGTCCATGAGAATGCAGATTCTACTTGGTAGCCCCAGCAACAGAGAAAGTGAACAGTGTTGGTGATAACACTTTGTTAGGCATCGGCAGTGACTATGGATCAAGGAGAAAAAATGGTGGATTCTATATTAAGTGGATATGGTAGAGGACCAAATTATAACTGACTTCATACTTAGTAATTTATAAATCAAATCAACTGTGACCTATCACATCCTGATTTCTTTTGATAACATAAAGTTGCATTAAGAGCTGAGGGCCTCAAGAATTGTGAACACTACCATATGAGAGAGAAAGAGAAATGGACTCATGGGCTACCTCTCTGCTGAAACTAATTGGGGAGGGAAAAACAAACAGAAAAATTTTGCTATGCAGAGTCAAATAGATTTTCTTTAGAGTTAGATTTTTAAGAATGTGAGAAAAGAGTTTATGTGAAAAGCAATCACGTAAGAATCAAGGCTAAATGTGTTATTCAAGTGTTTGAATGTGACATGCTGGTTAGTGGGATTTTTAATTATAATTTCTCAGGGCAGAAAGGTGTTCCATCACTGTTCTATAAAATGGAGATGACCTCCAAGGTACATTTTAAATACCTACTCTTGGCATTCAAAAAGAGTAAAAGTAGACTTATATAAATATAAACACATTATTTTGAAAATTTCTACCTTATTAAAATGGTGTTTGAAATAAATTTCCATTTTGTTGCATAGCAGCATAGTTTTACAATAGATATGAGAGCAACAGACAAAAGTTCATCTAACTCCTCTTTCCCTTTCAAAGAATGATTTTTTTTTTTTATATTTCATTTCTTTGGTGAGCCCATGATTTTGTTGGGGTAAGAACTCCCTCACCTAGGGAAGATTATAATGTATCTATGCCTTCTCATCCTGTGTACTTCTCCAAAGAAGATTGCCTATATGCTAGAGCCTTTCCTTAAGGTCTTTTTCATATTTTGTGGATTCTAAATCAGGTTGTCCATGTGACCTTATCTGCCTTTTCCTTCCCAATCCCTTGCAAACTGATTTCTAACTCCAGCACTCAATTGAAACTGTCCTCTCCAAGGTTATGAATTATCTCTTCACTGTTAAGTCATCATCCTTATCTCAGTCTGCATTCTGCTTGATTTTTCTCTAGTTTTTGACACCATCAACCATCCCCTCCTAAACTTTATCACTTCCCTTGGATTCCTTCCAGCTATCACTCTTTCTTAGTCTCTTTTGCTGAATTATTCTCTTCTGCCAACTATGTGTGGAAGCCCATTAATGCTGCATCTTGAAGCTTCTCTCTCCATAACATCTGTCTTGGTGATCTGATAGCCCCTAAATGTGTATTTGTCATTTAGTTTCAGATTGCTGCGCAATATAGCTAGTCTCGATTGCTATCCTGAACTTCGATCCAGTACTATTAGCAGATGGCCCGAATTGTTTTAACCCAAATGTGCTATAGGCATCTCATAGTCAACATGTTCAAAACATTACTCATGATATAACAATGAAAACAATAATAATTAAGCCAGCATATATATGTTCACACACACATATATGTACATGTTCATATGCACACACACAAACACACACCCATATATAGCACTTACTATGTGCCAGGCACTGCATTATGTGCTTTACAAATTAGCATTTCACAATAACCTTTGGAGATAGGTAGTATTATTGTTTTTATTTTATAGTTGAGAAAACTGGGGTAAAGAGAAATTAATTAATTTGCCCAAGGTCACACAGCCAGTAAGGTTGGATTTGAACTCAGGTCTTCCTGACTCCAGACCCAATGCTCAATTCACTGTGCCACCTAACTGCCTCCATATCCATCCTCCAAATTTCATTTTTTTTGTTAATGGCACCACAATCTTTTCAGTTGCTCAGATTAATTCCAGATAATTCATTCTGCCTTTATAATATTGTTTGCATTTCATTCTCTCTACTCATATAGGCTTTATCCCAGTGTAATTGAGGTGTGTAGAGTGTTTGAATTATGATTGGGTTAATTCCCTTTACTGGGAATTCAGGGAGTTTTAGTCTCACAAAGAAAAAGAAACTACTGCAGTATTTAAGCAGGGGCAGTGGACTTTGAATCTAGTAATTTTGAAACAAAAAGTCTATAATGATTTAGGGGAAAGAGAAGCAGTTGTTTGGAAAGAGAGATGTTATACTCAAATAGTGTTAACACCCCCGCTCTGAGCTCTGTGTAAGAGAATTTATAATTATGATTTTTATAACCTTTTATACTCATTCCTTAAACTATCAAAGAAATTGATTCACATGGACTGAGCCATTTTGCTACTTGCCTAGAAAATAATCTCTTTGTTATAGACAGGCTAGGTTACATTGAACATGGAGTTGTCATTATTTTGCGATACTTTTTTGAGGTTTTCTTGGCAAAGATGTTGCACTAGTTTGCCATTCCCTTCTCCAGCTCATTTTACAGATGAGAAAACTCAGGCGAACAGCGTTAAGTAACTTGCCCAAGATTACACAGCTAGTAAGTTTCTGAGGCCAGATTTGAAATCAGGGAAGATTATTCTTCCTGACTCTAGGTCTGGCACTCTGTTCACTATGGCACCTAGCTGCCTCTGATTGAACATAAAATCCTCTTGCAAAACTTCAGCCTCCAATTTGAAGAGGAAGGGAAAAGAGAAAGGTAGGGACTAAAAGGAAGGTCACCAGCCTGGGCTTCGTAGTATGAGGAGAAATGTATGGCTTAGGAAGAATCTGCTCATGCCCAAATCCCCAAACAAAAAAAAGAGCAAATGCTAAGCCAGCTTTGTAATTCATAACAGCAGCTAATAGTTATACTAGTTTAAGCAAGAGGTGGCTTAGACTACAATTTGTTTTTCCTGCTTCCAGTCTCTTCCTTCTGCAATCTCTCTTCCCAAAGAGAGATTGCCACATTAATATTCTTCAGATACCAATCTAACCATTCCAGCTTCCCTGCTCAGAGATTCAATGGCTCCCCATTACCTTTGGTATAAAATATAAATCCTCAGACTGGTACTTAAAATCCTATACAATCTGGCTCCCACCAAAATTTCCAATGTTATTTCCTTCCTCCTTCACATAGTGTGTGTTCTAGCTCCATTGAACTGCTACTCTTCCTTTCTGATGGCATTACATCTTTCCTGACTCTGTCCAAGGAGAGGTTGGAATGACCATTTTCTCTCTTAAAACTGGAAGCCAGATGATCCACAAAGAATGAGGTGTCCTCTATCTTCTTTTCCCCTTCATCTACTCTGACCACTCCCTCATGTAAATACAAAAAATTGAGTACAATAACTGTGAGTGAGGAGAGAGTCTCATACAATTGGCCTGTTGAGCCAAGCATTACACATTCACCATTTAAATTCTAGCATCTTTTTCTGAGAGATATTTATTTCAGAGATATAGTGAAAACACAATGCAAACATTTTCCCCCACACCTTGGAGTCATACTCTCCTCTCTACCACTTTATAGGAGAGTAGGCTCAAAATGATAACTTATTTCATATATATCATTGGACCTACCAAGTCCAAGTCCAAGTCCAAAGGAGGCATGCCTACCAGATGAATCCTTACTTCACTGTATGCTGGGCTGGATTCAGGGAGCCATTCTTGAGGAAAACTCCTTACTCTACTTGGCATCAAGTACTCCAGACCACTGGCAAGTAAGACTCCTTACAGATGTCTTGAAACAATTGCTAAATTGTTTCACTCAGTCATTAGATTGTGAGATCCCCATTAGGTTGAGGGCAAGGACTCTTTTACTACTTTTTGTTTCCTCAGAACTAAGCACAAGAAATGGTGCATAGCAGAATCTTAATAAATACTTATTGACTGCATAACTTATTGATTGAAACTAATAAGTTTGAAGAATTCTCTTTGTCTGGAATGAAATAGAACAAATGAAAAGGACATATAATGAGTTCTGTTTCCCAGGACCACATGGCCTTGGAAAGAAGGCCCTAAGACTTCTCCCCTTACAGCATGGTTTGTTACCAGATACTATGAGCAAAGAAGTTACTGAATGAAGTGAAAAGAAAAATAAACATCTTAAGTTGGTAAGTTTGATGGAGATATGGATAGCACAGGATTGAGTATAGACCCCTAGAGAATCTTCACTGGATATCTCCTGCCACATTCCCATTGAACCATAAGCAACTAATCTTTCAATATGGCCATCCACTGAGTTATGAATCCATTTTACTGTATTTCCATTTAATTGACATCTATCCATCTTTTCTATAACAATAGTATGAGATACTTTAACAGAAGCATACCAGCAGCATTTCTGTTGTTCAGTTGTGTCCGTCATGTCTGACTAGGGTTTTCTTGGCAAAGATAATAGAGTACTTCGCCATTTCTTTCTCCGGCTCATTTTACAAATGAGGAAATTGAGTCAAACAAGATTAAGTGACGTGTACAGTGTCACATAGCTAGTAAATATTTGAGGCCAGATTTTAATTCACAAAGATGATTCTTCCTGACTCCAGGCCCAGCATAATATTTATTGTGCCACCCAGCTGCCCTGGGCAAAGAAACTAACCTTTATTAAGAGAAACAAAGGTGGGGGTCTATAATCCATCCAGTATGGTCTGAGACCCCAAGATACAAAATTAACGGTTATTTATAAGTCTCTTGATTCATGTATGGTGCAAAAAAGTCCTCATGGAAGATTGCTTTTTGCAGGTCATTATGACCTAATTTTGTAACATCCTAACTTTATTCTTCCCAGGATGTCTCAATTAGCCTTTGATGTCTCAATTTGATGTCTCCTTCTTGCTTTATCATTTTAATATAAAGATTAATATATAGGTATCATTATTATAGTCACATATTTAAGATACACACTTTATAATGATTTAGTTACACTTAGGTTAACTAACACAGAAATTTTGCTGGGACAGTTTGTTTACACACAGGTTTTTTTTTAACCTGGGCCTGTATTCTTACTATAAATCACAATTATTTCTTATCTTAATTAGTATACATGATAAAAGATTAGCAAGGCAATACAAAACAAAACACTCAAGGCATTGATTGTTGCTCTTTTTTCTTTCAGACAATGGTAGTTTAATATTCTCATGTAAGGTAATGAGATGAATCTGAAATGCTCTATTCTTCATGAAGTTATTTCAGCTCTTTGTAAAGTATATTTTCCTATCTAAAATGTTCAATAATCTTCTCTGGGGTTATCCAGGCTAGGATTTTCTCAGGAATTAATCAGTTTCAGTAGCCTATTGTTGGCTGATTCTATTCTCTTCCCCTTTTTTTGAAAATCAGGACAGCATTGGCTCTTATCCTATCTTCTGGTTTGTGTCCTCTTCTTTAAGATCTCTTAAATATCATCGACAACACTTTGATAATCATTCTTTTCAGTTCTTTCAGGACCTTAGCTTTTAACTCACTAGGGACAGTTGACAAAATCGTCAGGAGCAATCAGGTATCCCCTTACTTCTCTTGGGTATTAACTCTACATTAATAATTTTTGCTTTGTCATTTCCAGTGTAATGCACAATCTCCCTTGCAGAGAAAACATGCCAAATATAAAGTGAAGAGCTCTTTCTCCTTTCTGTTGTCACCTCATACACCTCAAGCCAATGTCCCGTCTTTGATCTTTTTTTTTTCTCACAGTATAGTGTTTAATTATTGTTCTTAGTTTCTCATCTTCTAAAGGAAGCCTTTCCCAACCCCACTTAATTCTATTGATCCAGCATATAGCTTGTTTGTACTTATTTGTTTGCATGTTTTATTCTCCCCATCTCCATGAGATTGTAAGCTCCTTGAGGGCAGGGAATTTTTTTTTCTTTTTGTTTCTACTTAGAACAAGGCCTGGCACATTATATGTTACTCGGCTATGTCCAACACTACGTGACCCCATGGAGGTCCATGAAGTTTTCTTGATAAAAACGCTGAAGTGGTTTGCCATTTCCTTCTCTAGTGTGTATTACATATTTACATACAGGAACAGAGGCAAACTGGGTTTAAATGATTTGCTCAGGGACACACCGCTAGTAAGTGTCTGAGGTTAGATCTTTCTTACCCCAAACCCGGTGTTCTATCTACTGCATCACCTAGCTGTGTACACAATAGACACTTAATCAGTAAATATCTATTGACTGACTAATTGATGTCTTGAATACCTGCTCTGGGAAGATAACATGCTTCTCTGTTATTGCTATCAGGTTGACAGATAGCTGCCTCAGCACCCTTGAACAAGGAATCACCAACTATTTCTATTTTCTTCTTTTCTTTGGATCTTTACTGAATCATCTCTCACTTTCTGTGCTTTTTCTTTTTTATGTTTTTCATATTTTATTGTTTAATATTTTTAGTTTTCAACATTGATTTCCACAAGATTTTGAATTACAAATTTTCTCCCCATTTCTACCCTCCCCCACTCCAAGATGGCTATATTCTGATTGCCCCATTCCCTAGTCAGCCCTCCCTTCTGTCACTCCACATGCCCCCATCCCCTTCCCCCTTACTTTCTTGTAGGGCAAGATGGATTTATATGCCCCATTCCCTACATATCTTATTTCCCAGTTGCATGCAAAACAACTTTTTAAAACTTTGAGTACCAAATTCTCTCCCCTCTTCCCTTCCCACCCACCCTCCCTAAGAAGGCAGGCAATTAAACATAGGCCACACATGCATCATTAGGCAAAACACTTCTGTAACAGTCATGTTGTAAAAAGCTAACCATATTTCTCTCCATCCTATCCTGTCCCCCTTTATTCAACTTTCTCCCTTGACCCTGTCCCTTTTCAAAAGTGTTTGCTTTTGCTTACCTCCTCCTCCATCTGCCCTCCCTTCTATCATTCCCCATTTTTTATCCCTTTCCCCCGACTTTCCTATGGGGTAAGATACACAGCCGAGTGTGTATGTTATTCCCTCCTCAAGTCAAATCCAATGAGAGAAAGATTCACTCATTCCCCCTCACCTGCCCCTTCTTCAATTCCAACAGAACTGCTTTTTCTTGCCACTTTTATGTGAGATAATTTACCCCATTCCATCTCTCCCTTTCTCCCTCTCAATGTATTCCTCTCTCACCCCTTAATTTAATTTTTTTAGATATCATCCCTTCATATTCCGCTCACCCTGTACCCTCTGTCTATATATATGTATATTCCCTTCCACTACCCTAATACTGAGAAAGATCCCATGAATTATATATATCATCTTTCCATGTAGGAATGTAAACAAAACAGTTCAACTTTAGTAAGTCCCTTATGATTTCTCTTTCTTGTTTACCTTTTCATGCTTTTCTTGATTCTTGTGTTTGAAAGTCAAATTTTCCATTCAGCTCTGGTTTTTTCATTGGGAAAGCTTGAAAGTCCTCTATTTTATTGAAAATCCATATTTTGCCTTGGAGCATTATACTCAGTTTTCCTGGGTAGGTGATTCTTGGTTTTAATCCTAGCTCCTTTGACCTCCAGAATGTCATATTCCAAGCCTTTGGATCTCTTAATGTAGAAGCTGCTAGATCTCGGGTTATTCTGATTGTGTTTCCACAATACTCAAATTGTGTCTTTCTGGCTGCTTGCAGTATTTTCTCCTTGACCTGGGA
>JAQQSZ010011213.1:0-12308 GCA_028646595.1 Phalanger gymnotis | reverse complement strand
TGCTTAAAGACTAAAGAGTTCTATGTTCCTCGCTTGGGTGGATACGCTGCCTCACCAGCACTCCTCCTTCCCCAAGAACCCCCTCCCTGGACTGGGCTTAAATCTTCAGCAGGCTCTTCACTCCTGCTCTGATCAGCCACTTAATTCCTCCCACCAGGTGGGCCTGGGGCCAGAAGCAACTGCAGCCTAGTTCTAAAGCTGCCCCACCTCTGCTGCCCCAGGGGCAGTGGCCAAACAGCAAACTCAGTCACGCAGCTTTTCCCACTAACCTTCTCTGATGTCTTTGCTCTTTGTGGGTTGAGAGGTCTGGTGGATGCCACAGCTCAGTAATTCAGGATGCAGGGGCACTCTCCGCTTGTCTCCTGGTCTGGTAGGTCTGCATCTGGTCTGTTCGCGCCGCGCGCGCTGGGCTCAGCTCTGCTCCCCTCGGCTGGGGGCCAGGAGCTCCGTGTGGCACAGACCTTACCCAGAGACCATCCAGGCTGTCCTGGGCTGGAGCCCTGCTTCCCTCTGCCACTTTGTGGGTTCTGCAGCTCTAGAATTGGTTCAGAGCCATTTTTTTATAGGTTTTTGGAGGGACTGGGTGGGGAGCTCACGCCAGTCACTGCTTCCCAGCCGCCATCTTGGCTCCGCCCCCTCCATTCTTAAATTTTCACTGAAAGGTAAAAATTTTCATACATTTTTTACAAGTACACCCATCATCTCACCTTGGATGACTGCTTACAATGATTTTATTTTGCAACAGAAGACAGGGAATTCTTCAGTTTCTTTGTTATGGTGGAGATGAGGTATATGCCATCTAGTCACACTGGACTCTAGTGGCCTCTTCACCTGCCTCTCCTTGCTCCTGGTATCCATCAAGTCTTTAGCTTTGTCATTGCAATGCATGGTGTATCACACCAGGCCGTCCCGGATTTTCTCCATTTCTTTGGTCACAAACTCCTGAGTCTGAGCCAAAGGTGCATAGCAATGCTCAATGCAATGATGAACCTGCTGGATGGAGGCGTAGGTATCCTTACGCTGCTGGACCTTACAGGAACATGGTAGCTTGCCTCTTGCAAATGTTTTTCCAGCTCTAACCCCTTCACCATGATGTCTACTGCTTCTTGCACGGGAAGGCTGGAATTCCTCCATGGCACCCACCCCTGCCCCTCCCTTCCCCGTGCCCTGCCCTGCCAGGTCCAGGTGCTCTACCCTGGAGGCCTCATGGAACCACCAGGGCAGCCCCTTTCATTTTTAATACCAGTAATTTAATTTTTTGCTTTATAAAAAATCAAATGAGCTGTTTATCTTTATTATCCCCCCCAGCTCCTATTATTTATTAATATGGTGTTTATTTTATTTTTAGTGTCTTATTTTAAGAATATCTGTTTTGATGTTTAATTGAATTTAATGTATTGGCTTTCTGGTATCTTTTGTTTGTCTCTTTCATGTACAGTTTGTTGAATTGTTCTTTCTCCCATTTGTTGGTGAAAGCATTTTAGAGATACACTTTTCCTTAAGGAATGTTTTTCCTGCATCCTTAAAATTGAGTTATGTTGTACTTTTTTTTGACTTTATTCTTAATGATATTACTTTTAATTTCTATAATTTTATTTGGGCCACTAGTTGTTTCAGTAGATTATTAATCTCCAGTTATTTTAATCATTCTTCAGTATCATTTTATTGTATAAAATTTATTGCAGTGTGCTTAGTAAAAGATATATTAAATTTTTATTATTTTCTGCATTTTTATATTTTTATGTCCTAATACATGGTCACATTTTGTAAAGGTGGCATACATAGCTGAAGTATATGCATACCCCTTTCTATAATCATTCAATAACCACTGGAATATTATCATGTCTAGCTTTTCTAAAAATCTTTCATATCTTTAACTTCTTTCTTATTTATTTTTGGTTAGATTTTCTAGCACCGAATTGTGTATAATAATTCCCTTCTCTCCCCTCCCCACTGTAATCACATATATACTACTAGGGTTTTATTATTTATTTTCTCCTGCAATTCATTTAGTATTTCCTTTCAGTATTTAGATGCTATGCCATTTGGTGGGTGCCTTTTATGTACTGGGATAAATTTATTGTCTATGGTACTTTCAGCAAAATATTCTTTCTTCCTTTATCTCTTTTAATCAAGTATTTTGTTGCTGTTATTGCCTTGTCTGAGATTATGATTGCTATCTCTGCTTTTTCTGGTTCAGCTGAAACATTATAGAATTTACTCCAGCTCATTATTTCTTTTTCCTGGGGGGTTGGGGAGGGGGAATTACTGAATTCTGTTTTTAAATACATGCTAATCTCCTTTTATATTTTATGAATGAAATCCTATTCATAATGAGTTATCATTAATTGTATTTTCTCTGCATCTTATTCTCACTTCTTTTTTCCATATCCTTTCTGAACTGCATTTTACTTAGAAAAAAGGGGGCATGGACAGGAGTGTGCTCAGTCCCAATTTTTTTATGCTTGATGCAAAGCGATTACACTTTTCTACCCTCCTCTTACCTCGCATGAAAAATTTTAATCACTCCAATCTTATTTCTCCCTGTTCCTTCCCTAGTGTATCCTTTTATTCTTTTCCCTCTTATTTTTTAAGAACATCAAAACATAAGAAAAATTACTCTAAGATCTCCCATCCTAATTGCCTCCCTCTATGACTTCCAATGACAATATGATTCAAAGGGGATGCTTATATAATTTCTTCTTCTCCCCATTAGAATGGAAATACTTCATACCTATAAAATGTTTCCCAATTGGTCACTTATATTTATGAGTGTATGGTTATTTTTACTCCAGTGTTCATATTTTAGCATTTCTATTCAACTCTAGTCTTTTCATCAGATATCCTTGGACGTACTCTGTTTCATTAAAAGTCCACTTTTCCCCTGTAGGATTTGCTCCATTTTTTCTGGATAAATTATTCTTGGTTGCAATTATATATTCTGTACCTCCTAGAGTGTTATGTACCATGCTGTCAAACTGTATATAGTGGTAAGCATTAAATCTTGTGTGATCTTGATTGTGGTTCCTCAGTACCCAAACTCTTTCTTCTTTCTATTTGAATTATTTTTAATTTGACCTGCAAGCTCTGGATTTTGGCTATTGGAGTTCTTAGAGTTTTCATTATGAGATTTCTTTCAGCAATCGATTGCTGAATTTTTTCCATTTTCATTTTTTCCCTCTTGTAATATATCTGGGCAATATATGATCAATTCTTTCTTTTTTTGGAGGAGGGAAGGCAGGGCAGTTGGGGTTAAGTGACTTGCCCAAGGTCACACAGTTAGTAAGTGTGTCAAATGTCTGAGGCTGGATTTGAACTCAAGTCCTCCTGACTCCAGGGCCATGCTCTACTCACTATACCACCTAGCTGGCTCATATATGATCAATTCTTGAAATATGATATGCAGGCTCTTTGTTTTTTCATCATGGATTTCACATAGTCCAATGATTTTTTTTTTAATATGAGTATCTCTGTTTCACTAAAGCTGGAAATGCAGTAGCCACTCATGAACCCAACCACAATTTTGATCAGCACAGAAGCTTTAACCTGCTCAGTTTTCTGACCTGATCTAGTTTTCCCCTCCTTAAGCAACTTGTAGCCCTCTTCTCCTAGGGGCTCACCATATTAATGTTGAACTTAGTGAAAACATCCAATCAGCTTTCTCCCTACTATGACTCATATCTCTCAAATACAAACAAACCAGGCTCTCCTTCAGCAGAGACAGGTATTTGCCAGCACTCTCAGATAATCTTATGATTCTTATATTCCCTTACTTTGCGGTTATTGGTATTCTCTTCTTCCTCCTCTTTCTCCTGTTTCTCCTGTTTTCTTCCTTTTCCTCCTCCACCCTCTCCCCTGTCCATGGAGTTAACAAGTTATTAACATGCTTGTTTTATTCTAATTTTCAGCAACTTACTGTTTTTTTGTGCAAGATTGTTCCTCTTGTGCTAAGCTGTTAATTATCTTTCCTAAAGGGGCATTCAGAGCTCTTGTTTCTTTTCAAATCATTTCCTGTCTTGGCCTTATTTCATTAAAAACATTTTAAGCTTTTTTTAAAGCTCTTCTTCATTTCTTCTTGGAATTTTAAAATCTTGTTTTCATGTTGCGCTTTGATTTCAAGTATCGTTTGTGTTTCTCTTTCTCTTTCTCTAGGTTTCTGTTGTGGGTGTCCCTGGCATCGTAACAGTTTTTTTTTCTTTCTCCTCACTCTTCAGGCTCTGTGCACCTGTTGTGGCCTTGTATAATTCTGGCTTCTCTTGTATGGATTCCGACTTGTGTATTGTTTAGATATTGATTGCTGGCCTTCAGTGATCACAGGGATGACTTCAGCTAAGGAAATTTCAAAGTTTCAATGGACCATATGCAATTAAGTCAACGTATGGTCTGATTTCTGTCCGACACTTCCCAAGCTACAGTCCACCAATTGGATAGAGGTACCACAGCTGCAAACTTCCCTTTTGTTGGTGATTTAATAGACAGTGGTTGGCCCCAGTCACTTTCAGCTAGCTGGCAGGCTCGGAAGGTTCAGAGCCATCATATTTCTAACTTAATTCTGTTTTGAACCTGGTGCTGTTTCTTCAATGTGATCTTGGAGGGGGGAGAGGGGCTGTTCACATCATATTGTTCTGGGCCCAGCGATGGCTCCATATTCTACCCAGGGTTGAATCTGTGAAGACTTCTGGGAAACTGCTTTTGTTAACCTAGCTGTGATCTGTAATAGCTGAGTCTGAGATTCTGGTCCCTTTGAGGGACTCCTGTGCCACTGACAGGAGCCCAAGGCTGAGTCCAGGATGAGCTCTGGACTGCCCCATACTGCTGGTCTTGTTGGGAACTCTGCCTTCCAAGTTTGTGATGTTCTTGTGTCCATCCCTGTTCTGTAGTTTTTGCCAAGTTCAGTTGCCTATAGGTTAAATTAGTGATCTTGTGCTAAAAAGATAACCTACCACAGAGCATTGGGCTTGGAAGCAGGGAGACTCATCATTCTGAGTTCAAATATGGCCTCAGACACTTAATAGGGTGTGACCCTAGGTAAGTCACCTTACCCCTGCTTACCTCAAGTTCCTCATCTGTAAAATGAGCTGGAGAAGGAAATGACAAACCACTCCAGTATCTTTGCCAAGAAAACCCAAAATGGGGTCACGAAGAGTTGGACACGACTGAAAAGACTGAACAACAGCAAGTAGTTGATCTTACATTCTTAGCAGATGTTTTTGGAGTAGTTGTGGGGTGAGCTGTGTTTGTAAAATGTAGTTACCCTTTACGTCTATTTTAATTAAATCTATTTTAGCCATAACTTTGTCTGAAATCATGACTGCTATGCTTGCCATTTTTTCATCAGCTAAAGAGTAATAAATTCTACTCCAACTTTCTATTTAACTCTGTGTGTGAAATGCCCCCTTGCACAGGGGCAAACAGCCCCACCCCCTGCACAGGGGCACGCAGCCCTCTTGCACAGGGGCGCGCAGCCCCAGCGGTGTTCCATTTACTGGAGCGCTGTAACCCCGGAGTAAACCCAATTCACTGAGCAACACTGATCAAACACCTAGCATAAATCATTAGATCCGTTTGATCCCCGATGCCCTTGGTTTAACTGCAGTCTCCTGCTTTTGTAATGGCTTGCTTGCACCTGCTCTAGGCTCAGGTATAAAAGGCTTCAAATCTTTGCTCTCAGGACTGCTCTCTAGACTTTCAGTCTACGGGACAGTCGCTGGCCAGCTAATAAATGATGCTCAAAAGATTTTTAATTGGCTTGGTCTGTGTTTTCTCGGTCTGTCCATTTCATGTGTATCTCTCATTCTTAAATGTGTTCCTTGTGAACAATATATTGTTGGAGTCCGATTTTTAATCCTTTCAGTTGAGTGAGTTCATCCCGTTCAGATTCACAGTTATAATTACTATTAGTGAATTTCCCTCCATCTTATTTTTACCCACTGTTGCCCTTCTCAACCTCTTTTTACCCTATCCATTATTACCTTATCATCTCCCCTTACCTTCCTTTTCCTTATTCTACCCAACCCTGCAAGTGTCCCTCCCTCATCTTCTCCCCTTATCCTGCTAAATCTTAATCTGCATACCCTTCTAAAAGTCCCTTTCCTATTCTGTCCCCTAGTACTCATTACTCTATATGTTTGGAAGACTTTTATAACCTTTTAGATGCATGTGTTATTGCCTCTTTATCTCAAATCAGATGAGAGTAAGGTTCTAGCACTACCAGCCCTCCACCCCACCTGCTTCCTCTGTATCAGTTCTTCCTTTCATACACCATTTCAATGAGATAATTGCCCCTTTTTACCTTTTCCTTTCCATTTTTGTCTTTTGAAATCACCTCATCACATTCAACTCAACCCCAACCTTTCTGACAAACTACTTGAATAATGATGACAGTCTTAAGAATATCGATAACATTTTCACATATAAGGAGTAAAAGAGTTTGATCTTAATGAGTCCCTTATAATTAGTCTTTAATGTTTTCCTTATACCTCTTCAGTATCTTATATACAGAAGTTTCCATTTAATTCTGGTCTTTTTTGTCACAAATGCCTGAAACTCTTTCAGTTTATTAAATGTCCATTTTTTTATTTTGTTTCGATTTGTTTTAAATTCAGGATTATACTTAACTTTGCTGGGTAAGTCAGTCTTGGTCACAACCCCAGCTTTTTTGTTTTGTTTTGTTTTGAGGGGACAAGGCAGGGCAATTGGGGTTAAGTGACTTGTCCAAGGTCACACAGCTAGTACGTGTCAAGTGTCTGAGGCTGGATTTGAACTCAGGTCCTCCTGACACCAGGGCCAGTGCTCTTTTCACTGAGCCACCTAGCTGCTCCAACCCCAGCTTTGTTGCTCTTAGAAATATGATGTTCCAAGATCTATAGTCTTTTAGTGTAGAAGCTGCTAGGTCTTGTAAAATCCTGATTGTATCTCAGTAGTATTTAAATTGTTTTTTTTTCTTGTGGCATGCAATATTTTCTCCTCAATCTGGGAGCTTTGAAACTTGGCTATAATATTCCTTTAAGTTTTCCTTCTGGGATCTCTTTCAGTTACTGAATGGTAGATTATTTTTTTATGTCTACTTTACCCACGTATTCTAGAACTTCAGAGCAATTTTCCTCAATAATTTCTTGTAATATTGTATCAAAATTTTTTTGTTGATGATACCTTTCAGGTAATCTGACAATTCTTATACTGTCTTTAATTGATCTGTTTTCCAGAACAATTGATTTTCTAATGAGATGTTTCAGATTGTCTTATATTTTTTCTAGTTTTATTATTGTTTGATGTCTTACAGTGTCATTAGGTCATTCGATTCCTCTGGCCCAATTCTAGTTTTCAAGGAGTTATTTTTTTCCTTAACATTTTGGGCCTCTTTTTTTCAATTGGTTAATTTTCTTTTTGTTGTTTTCTGGTACTGCTTTAATTCCCCCCCCCCCCAATTTTCCCTCAATCTTTCTGATTTGATTTTTGAAGTTCTTTTAAATTTCTTCCAAATATTCTTTTTGGGTTTGTGACCATCTGACATTACTCTTATGGGATAGGAATGGCTTTTTTAAACCTCACTACATTCTTCTTAATATGAACTCAGATCTTCTTTTATACCAAAGTAGCCATCTATGGTCAGGTTCTTTCTCTTTTCCTTGCTCATTCTTATTATTTTGTCTTATTTTATTTTTAGCAGCTTATTATTGTAATCAGGTTTTAATCCTGAGTTGTGGGTAATGGTGCTCCAGGCCTCAGGTCCTTCTTACTGTTATTTTCTGAATTTTGTCTGGGGCTCAACCTCAACCTTCTCTTCCCCTAAGCTACAGTGGGGCCTTTGGTTATGCTGACTCAAAAATGTTCTTGCTTCCTATGACACTCTACTCACCAGGAATATGCTCTTTATTTCTTACCCACAGCTGCCACTCAGAATCGTGCCTGGTCGGAGGGGGGAAGAGTCCATCAATCTTCCCCCACTTGACTGTCTGATCCCCAGCTGTTTATTAGATGAAACTTTGTGAGGTGGGATTTCTTGAGGTGAAAGTTTTTGAAGCCTAGTCGACTTCTCCCCTCCACTCACCTTTAAGCCTCCCATTGGTTGATTCAATGTGGTTAGCCTGGAGGTGTTTGCAGTTTATTCAGGCCAATCCTTGGCTCCTGGATGTACTGTTTGCTGGGGTCTTCTCAAGTTGTCTTAGGATGACAGCTGCTTTACCCATTTATTTTTTCTGTATTAATTTTGTGGCAATGTTTTGTTTGATTGTGAAGAAAATCTGGAGAGCCTGAAAATTTCTGATCTACTCTACCCTTTTCCCCGAATGTGCTCGTTCTTAATCAGATACTCCCTGAGACTCTTAATAAGAAAGAATTCTTTCCTGATTCCCTCCCCATAGCAGAAGCTTCTCTCTTCATATTATTTCAGAGCCCTTTGCCAGGATCTCTACTGGAAAAAAAATATGCATTCAACCTTTTCTTGGTCTTTTTGTAATTTCCACACATTGCTCCTAACTCTACCCTTTAAGTCCAATCCTCTTGCAAGTGTCAGCTGTTGGGACTTGAATACAACTGACTTTACACAGAGGCTCATACCCACAAACATCTCATGTGCCAACTACAGATGATCTTTATTGCACTTGTCCATTCAGATATCACAAAACAGCCTCAGACATAAACATATAAATTGATAGCAAACACTAAAGAAAGAGTACAAGGCTGTATTCCCTACTAGCTTTTCCCAAACTAGGATATCCCCTTGAAGGAGGGCATTGTGCAATTTTGATATTTTTAATATAAGCACCTAGCACTGTGTTGCACATATTAATAAGTGTTTTTGAATGAAATTATTTCAGTGAGTTACCTGTAGTGTATTTTGACAGTATACTAGAAAAGAGATCCTGTCTATATGTCAGTGCTGACCTGGATAGCTACAGAGAAGCAATGTTATTCTAGTTAGCTATAGCTTAGCTATATAGCTAAAACCTGGCTGTCACCTCAGCATTTTAGTTTCATCAATTGAACAGTTCCAATGATTAAGATCACTGTGACATTTATCAGATCTAGAGAGGACAAAACTCTAGTTATAGGACAATAACTAGAAAAATTCTTTGCAGTCTAGAACATTGCACTGATTATAATTATTTCCTATAGTAGACTATATCTTTATGGTCAGAGTTGCATGAAAAGTATAGAGAACACAATATCCACTGTGCTTGTTATTTTTCTGTTTGATTTGGTAGTACAAAATGCCATTTTACAGTTTCTATTTCTAATAAACATCTTTCATACATATATCAAAATTACATGGGTATGGTTTTATGATAATAGATCAAAATGTTTCATGGCCTTCTGATTATTGATAGCAAGTGAAGAATAAAGTAGGGAGACATATGCTTGACAAACACGTTTATTGCTGTCAAAGAGGATGTCTAATGGAAGATGGATTCCCTCTAAATAGCAAGCTCCCCTAGAAACCACTGTTTACAGAAGATATGGTGTTAATTTGATCAAGCCCTAGAACACTGCTGTGACTTCTAAATGAGATATGTAATCCCTGAAAAGAGTCACAGGTTCAGCCCAGTTATCCAAAGAAGAAAAGGCAACTGCATGATGAATGCTTGTTGTCTGGATTATATATTACATACAGCTGGAAGAAAATTCATATGGTTGGCCCATCGGTACACATACCTTAAACAAACAATGGACATGAACAATGACCAAAGTTTAGAATTGAAGGGTGGAAGTGGAGGATGAGCTGGTTGACTTCTGGGAAATTTTGAAATGCTTTTAATAACCTCAGAATTTTCTCTGAAATAATGGCCAATTTTTTTTTTCTTTCTGTGATGCCATAGTGGAGACATAGTCTAAAAACAGTCATTAAAGATGTAGGTCACACAAAAGGTAATTGGTGAGGTGAGTGGGCTGCAATATAAGTTCACAGAATAATTGCTCAGAAGAACTTATGTAAAGAGTACCATCAGATGAATAAAGCTACGTGGCTATCTCCAAATTATGCCCAGCTGCAATCTGGCCTTTATCTTCCCACAGGAATTTGGACTCACACCTTGGGGACCATCAGCTTTTACCTCACTTGCCTGGTAGCAGAGCAGCTCTGCAGGTCCTAGCCATTTCCATAGTTCCTGTACTGTGCCTCTCCCACTGCCCTAACAGGAAATTAGAGTCCCTTTTCTGGAAACCTGTGCTGTGATTATCGGTGACATTTCACCTTATTTTGCCCAGTACTGGGTAACTACACAATGTTTTACTTCCTGGTTGTGTTCAAATCATCCTTCCTCCTCTCCCTGCATTGCTTCCTCCTGCCCCTGCTTTCCTACTTGAATTCCCCTATGTTTGTTATTTTTCCCAACTAGAATTTAAGCTCTTTGGGGTCAGGAACTGTCTCTTTTGCTTATATTTATATCCCTAACACTTAGCATAGTGCTTAGCACATAATAACTATTTATTTTTTCATTCACTAAATGGGGATTTAAACAGGGCGTGCCCAAAGTTGGCCTTCCAGTTCCCTTATGATTACATGTGTGACATAACATTTGGACATACTGGGGATAAAAAAGTCCCTGGCTGCTTCCTCAGTGGCAGCAAGTAGAAGAGGTCTTCATCAACCTCTCAGTCACTGTTGGAGGTGAGTGCTAACAAGATAAGGACTTCATGCCCTGGCCTGGCTACTCAGAAGACATAGATAGACATCTAGCATAACAGCGAAGAGCCAAAAGGAAATGCACATGACCTTATCCAAAAGGCTGCAAACATCTCCATAGTTAAAGGGTTTACTCATCAAATTCCTGGCAGAGCGTAACAATCCTTAGCATTACTACCACTTGTTAGCTTGCTTATGGCAAATAGACATTTGTGAATATCCTATATTTAGCATTTCTTCCTGAGGAAGGGAAATGAGTACCTATATCATGCCTAATTCATATTGCACATTGAGTACTCTTCTGCTTCCATTTTTGAGGAGATCTTGGGACATTAAGCATTTCCCCAGGATATTGTAGTAGGGGCGCTGAAGAGTGAGAGAGTTGTGCGACACCTCTTCTGGGTGTCTAAAACTAGTAAACGGGCACCTTAGTGGAGAAGGTAGAGCAATGACTACCTCATTTCTTAGAGTGCAATAGTAGTTATTAATATTAGAAACGTATGTCCAGTTAAATTTCTGATGAGGTCATTTAGCAAGAGGGAGGGATTGTCATTACAGAACCCTTCATGGTCCATTGATATACAGTTAATTTCAATATATCTGGCAAAAGGCACCTAACCTGCAGGAGAAACCTCCTGAGGAAGATTTGTGAGACCACATGGACATGGCATATAGGAGGAGAAGGTGTGAAATCTGAACATTTTGGGAGCAAGGAGAAATACCTGTAACAGAAAGATAATGGATTCATGGACATACTGAAAATAAAAGAATCCATTATGTCCCAAAACATTTTCTTCCACATATTTTTTTTTCTTATTTTCATTTGATGTGTCCCCAAATATCATTTTTTGGCTGACACATTTGTTTCACTGGCTTCACATAGAACTTAAGACAGGGAGGGTAAAGTTGGTGCTAGATAAAAACAGCGCATGTTTAACATCATGAGATTTATCAGATAATTCGATGTTCTTATCCTACAATCCAAAAGACTGAGTTCCAGAGAAGAGAATTGACTTGTCCAAGATAATACAGATAATAATGATGCAAACAAAGGATCCTTCCTTTCTAAGTAAGTGTTCTTGAATCTGCTATGTTCAAATATCAATAAACGTATTTGGCAAGGATTGTTTAGTTCTCAGGTTGTATTTGTCCTCCTATTTTTCAAGATCAGCATTAGATTGTGAGTCAGCTCTGTATGGATTTATAAAAATAGGGATATATCAAAATAGGTGTATTTTTATTGTTTTTTTTTTGTGTGTTTTAGAGCGTAGGTTTGTAGTAGGAAGGCCGAATTTATAATCTCAAATATAATCATGTATATGTTTGAATGGTTCGAAATCGCAAGGTATGAAAGGTTCTCTAAGGAGAAAACAACAAGAAATTTATTTAGGCCCCACCGCAGCTGATCCGCGAACCAGCCTCCCCATTCCGACATCTTGACAAAGACTCCAGGCCCAGAAAGTCCACCTCACAAGAATAACCAGGAGACCACAGAAAAACGAGATAGTATTTAGCCAAATCATTTTTACTGGCCTCAAGTTCCTGCTCGCACTCCTGGGTCTACACACAGGTAAGCCCTGCCTCCGCAGCTTCCAGCTTCTGCAGCAGCTTCCGCTTCCTCTGAAACTGTCTCTTGGCTCACCTTTCCTCGCAGCCGAGCCTCTGGCGTTCTCAAGCCCCACCT
>JAQQSZ010011212.1:0-12308 GCA_028646595.1 Phalanger gymnotis | reverse complement strand
CACACACACACACACACACACACACACACACACACCAAGAAAGATTTAAGGAAATGAATAGAATTTTAGAAAAGTCAGATATGATAAACTTTTGGAGGAAATTGAATAGCGGTTGAAAGGAATATACCTTTTTTCCAGCAGTACATAGCATCTACACAAAAATTGACAATGTATTAGTGCAAAAAACTTAATGAAGAATGCAGAAAAAATGCAAAAAAAAAATTAGATGCAATCTTTTTAGATCATAATGCAATAAAAATTACATTCAATAAAGGACAATGGAAAGATAGATTAATAATTAATTAGAAAGTAAATTATCTAATCTTAAAGAATGAGTTATCCAAAGAACAAACCATAGAAACAATCAATAATTTCATTACAGCGATTTACAACAATGAGACAATACACCAAAATTGATGGGATACAGTCAAAACATTACCTAGGGGAAATTAATGTCTCTAAGTGCTTTCATTAATAAAATGGAGTAAGAATGGATCAATGAATTGGACAGGAAAATTAAAAAAATTGAAAAAATAAAAATAAAAATCCCCACTTAAATACTAACTTGCAAATCCTAAAATTAAAAAAAAAATTGAAAGTAGAAAAACCATTGAACTACTTAATAAAATTAGTAGTTGATTTCATGTAAAAAAATCCCAATTAAATAGATAAACCACTGGCTAATCTGGTCAAAAAAAGAAAACCAAAATATGAGTATTAATGGGGTTCTTGGGTGCTCGTGCTTGGATACCACTCCTAAGGTCGCGAATGGCACAGTTTGAGAAGTTCAGGGACCCCTCATCTACGAAAGTACAGGAAAAGGTTGTTTGGAATGTAATCATGGACTCAAGCAATCTTTAAGTCAAATTGGCAAAAGTTTATTGTAATGCTAATATGACAGGCCAGAGCTATTTAAAGAACTTGCAACCTAACAGGAATGATGCTAAAGCTTATGTAGGAAAAGTACTGGATTATGTGGCAAGTATGCTAACTAGGGGATAACATACAACCTTGGTCAAAAGTGTCATTCACTACTGGAAACTGGGGGGGGGGGCGGGGGGTGGTTCCTAAGGGGTTGCAATATCAATTAAGTTGGGACTTTTTTTTTACTGTTTTTGAATGATAAATTAATTAAGTGTCTTTGATTGAGCCTTAATAGGTACAAAGTCCCAGACCCAAACCCCTATCTACTAGGTGCTAAGCCTATGTGGGCATGAAGCCCTCAGATGAGTTGCTAAGACCAGAGCCAATAGTAGAACCCTGAGTTCTGGTCACTCAGATGATGTTCGATGATGACTAAAGAGTGTATAAAAGGAGAGAACAGAGCTATTTGCCTGAGGCTTTCACTCCTGGAGGCACAGGACTCTGGGTAGCCACTCTAAATCATGAGGGAAAAATGTGAAGAAAGATAGTCTAGCCATATCAGATCTCAAACTGTATTATAAAGTGGTAATCATTCAAAAAAACTAGTACAGGTTAAGAAAAAGAATGGTGGATAAGTGGAATAGACTAAGTACACAATCAATAGTAGTAAATGACTGTAGTAATTAAAGGTTTGAGAAACCAGAAGACCCAAACTTTGGGGACAAAAGCTCACCATTTGACAAAAACTACTAGGAAAACTAGAAAACAGTTTGACAGGAAGTAGATATAGACCAACATCTTACATTTGCATACCAAGGAAAGGTAAAAAGGGTATGTGATTTAGATACACATAGTAATTTCATAAACAAGTTAGGGGAACCTGGAACAACTTATTGTATTTCCCCATGTATAAGATGCACCCCTTTTCAAAAAAATTTGGGGTCTAAAAACTGGGTGAGTCTTGTACAATGGTTGTAGATTTTTTTACTTGCATTTCCTGCATTTATTACTGGTATATTAGGTTGTGTTTTGCCACGTTCTGCCCAGAAATGGCTCAGAAAAGATTTTCGTACACTACTAAATTCAAGTTAAAACTGTTCCAGTTTGCAAAAGTGAATGGAAATGGTGCTGCTGAATGTAAGTTTGGTCCTCCTCCAACTGAGAAAACAATCTGAGACTGGCTACAGGAAGAAGAAACCCTACTAAAAATACCATGGCAAAAGAAGGCCATGAGAGGCAAGTCAGCAAAATGGCCTGATTTAGAGAGGGAATTGAAGACATGGATTGAAGAGCAAAGGGCAATTGGAATTCCTGTGTCCACAAAGATGGTTCAGCATGAGGCAAGAAGAATTGCTGATGAAAAAGAAGTTACTGATTTCAAAGGAGGACACAATTGGTGCTTCAGGTTCATGAAACGGAATGGTCTAAGCATGTGTACATGTACCAGACTTGCCCAAAAGATGCCTGAGTGCTATGAGGAGAAAGTCTTTCAATTTCATTGTGTTTTTGTATGAATTTTATGATGAATAAAACTTGAGTTCAATAACTTTATGTAATACATTTTTTTTTCCAATTTCAGGCCCCAAAATTAAGGTGCATCTTATACATGGGGAAATATGGTACCTATCAAGTCTATGAAGAAAGGAGAAGAAAGGGAGCATTATAAGATGTGAAATGTGTAATTTTCAATATATTAAGTTAAAAGGGTTTTGCACAAACAAAACCAACATAGCCAAGATTAGAAGCAATGTGAAAAACTGTGAGTGTGTGAATTTTACTGAAAGGATCTCTGATAAAGACCTCATTTCTCAAATATATAGAGAACAGAGTCAAATTCATAGAAATGCAACTCATCCATCAATTGATAAATGGTCAAAGGAATGAACAGGCAGTTTTTAGATGATGAAAAAAAAAGCTAGCTATCGTCATATGAAAAAATGCTCTAAATCACTATTTATTGGAGAAATGCAAATTAAAACAACTCTGAGGTACCACCTCACACCTATCAAATTGTCTAATATGACAGAAAAGGAAAATAATAAATGTTGGGGAGGATATGGGAAATTTGGGACGTGAATGCGTTGTTGGTAGTGTTGTAAACTGATCCAAATATTCTGGAGAACAGTTAGGAACTATGCCCACAGGGCAATCAGACTGTGCACACCCTTTGATCCACCAATAACACTACTAGGTCTGTACCACAAAAGAGTTCAAAGAAAGGGGTAAAAATCTTATTCGGGCAAAAATTTTCATGTCTGCTCTTTTTGTGGTAGATAAGAATTGTAAATGAGGGGATGTCCATCATCTGAGGAACAGCTGAACAAGTTGTGATTTATAATTGTAGTGAAATACTAAAAAATAATAAGCAGCAGAATTTCAGAAAAATCTGGAAAGACTTGCATGAACTGCTGCAAAGTGAACTGAGCAGAACCAGGACAAAGTAATGTATGATGATCTACCTCATGAATGACTTCACCATTCTCAGCAATACAACGATCCAAGACAATTCCAAAGGACTCATGATGAAAAATATTATTAACCTTTAGAGAAAAAAATGATGAAGTCTGAAAGCAGATCAATGCATACTGTTTTTCATTTTTTAGTTTGTGTGGTTTTCTTTGTGATTTCTTTCACAACATGACTAATAAGGAAATGTTTTGCAGGTTGCTCATGTATAACCTATATAAAACTACTTACCCTGTAAGGGAGGGGTGAGAGAATAGTTGAAGCAAGATACGCTTGTAAGGTTTACATTTCAAAGATAACGGAATCTGATTCATCTAATTGATCAACAAACACATAAAAGTTTCTAGCAAATGGTTACCTGAGAAATGCTTTTACTCCTGCTTCTACTTTACCTTCATTTCATCCTCGTCCAAGTGTTCTTCATCACCTCTCCCTTTTCACTTCCTGAATTTGCCCACATCAGTTTATCTTCCTCCATGAAATGAAATAGAAAAGTGTATATGACCATATGCCAGGTTTTGTAATAAGCATGGTGACTCCCCTTGAATTCTCTTTTACTAAACTGTCACAGTAGAATAAGGTATAATATTTCAGTATTATATCTAGTTCAAGAGTCTCAATACCAACAAGTTACAGTAATATATAAGAGGTCCATTTTGGGTCTTGCAATTCATACCATTGGATGGGATTTTTGGAGAATAGCCAGTAGATTCATTAGATATTCAGTAGATGGCAACATATTTGGTAGAGAGCAAAAGGGAAGAAAAAAGAGTCCAAAGAAGTTGAATGGCAAAGAAGCATCTTGGATATCATGAAGGATTCAGTGATTCACTAGGAAATCCCTGAAGAGTTGTAATAGTAATTAAGGTGGGAAATTTTGCTCTTCTTCTCTTAAGTGCCTTTAACGATTCTGGCCTTTGTTTGAATGGGGCAGATAAAGTGGAATCTTTTTGTCTTGGACTATTTCTCATCACTGAGACAATTGGGAGTCACCGATTTGTATATGATGTGATACTGGGAATGGGGAACTTTCACACACCCAGCCTGGGTGAGGTCAGAGCCTTCAGGACTCTGAACAGGATATAATTGAGGAGAGCTTGGCATTTGACTTTGGAGGCACACTCATGGAAGGAGTGTTGAGACTCTGGGCAAGCTGCAACTGCCCCCCCAGCTTTGCAACCGAAATATTGGTGTTTCTCTGATATCTATGAATTGTGATTTGAATCAGACAAGGTCTGTATGCTTGTAAATATTTGTAAATGTTTGTAATTTCTGTTTGTATTTGCCTTGAAGTCCAGGGGGCTGATCTTTCCCCTCTGAATTGTGAATGATATTTGTTTGTTTGATTAAACTGAGATTGTTAACCCCTTAAAGTTACTTTCCTTAGAAAAGCAGATCAAAGAATGTGTGTTGGCAGCTTTGTGTGTGCTGGTTGTTGATGGGTCTTACACCCCTATGGTAGCTGCTAGCAGATTGTTGCTACAAGATTTGTTGCTATAAACTTTAAGGGAAAGGCTTGTTTTTACAGGTGACTGAGGATATTTCTAAAGCACTTTATCCTTATGAACCTTAATGTCTCCTCAAACTAGTGCTCCAAAGAGGTCAAGGCTATTTTGACTTCACAGATCAGTGATCTGAAGAACACACCATCCAGTCAAAACAAGGAAATCATTAATCAAGTGAGAGGGATATAATTTTGATACTGCAAGAGGCCTAGTTGAAAAGAAGCTTTAGAAGAGGACAGAGCCAAGGTGGCAGAGTAAAAGTAGGGACTTGCTTGACCTCTCCCTCAAACACGTCCAAATATCCTTAAAAATGACTCTAAACAAATTCTAGAGGAGGAAAACCCACAAAATGATGGAGTGAAACAAATTTCCAGCCCAAAACCACCTGGAAGGTCGACAGGAAAGGTCTGTTGTACCAGGCTGAAAGAGGAACACAGCACAGCACAAAATGCACCAGCACAGACCGGGTCCCAGTGAACCCAGAGCAGGTCTCAGGGGACTTCTCAACCCACAAACACCAAAGACAACTTAGAACGTCAATAGGAAAGGTCTCTTGGACCTGGGTAAAAGAGGAGTGAGGTCCAGCCCCAGCCCTAGGGCAGTGGCTGCTTCCAGAACTTTTGGCCCACAGATGTTGGGGAACACAAGTGGCTAATTAGATGCATATTGCAGGGATCTCTTTGCTGGTAATGAGGCAAAATTCTCTTTCTTTGCCCATGCTTGGATCTGGGTCTCAGTCCTGGATAGTGTTCCTGGAATGAGTGAGGAGGAGTACTAGCATGGTAGAGCTTGTGGCTGTGGTGGAGAGGGAATCTTAATCACAGTTCCAAGGCAGACCAGAGCACAGGCCAGAAGAGGAGTAATATTTCTCTTTGGATCATACCACCTTGGAACAACCAAAAAATTATAGATTCCCCCGAAGTATCTCTGAAAACAACTGCACAAAACCCCTAAAGTTAGGGACATTACACTATCCACCCTGGAAACAGAGCCCTATTTAACAAAGAGTTAAAAAGTCAAGTAATTGGCTGGAAGAATGAGGAAACTGTTGAAAAACATTCAGACTATAAAATTTTACTTCAGTGACAAGGAAGATGAAAACAAGACAGCCAAGTCAAAGCTCCTAAATTCAAAGCCCCCAAGAAAAATATGAATAGGTCACAGGCTATGGAAGAGCTCAAAAATGAGTCTGAAAATCAAGTAAGAGAAGTAGAGGAAAAATTGGGAACAGAAATGAGAAGGATGCAAGAAAATCATGAAAAACAAGTCAACAGCTTGCTAGTTTAGAAATGCAAATTAAAAATACTGAAGAAAATAACATCTTGAAAAAATACACTAAATACTACCAATACTACCAAATGGCAAAAGAGGTTCAAAAAGCCAATGAGGAGAAGAATGCCTTAAAAAGCAGAATTGGCCAAATGGAAGAGAAGGTCCAAAAGCTCATTGAAGAAAATAATTCCTTAAAAACTGGGATGGAGCAAATGGAAGTTAATGATGCTATGAGAAATAAAGAAATTATAAAACAAAACCAAAAGAATGAAAAAAGAAGACATCATGAAGTATCTCATTGGAAAAACAACTGATGAGAAAAATGGTTCCAGAAGAGATAATTTAAAAATTATTGGACTACTGAAAGCCATGATCAAAAAAGAGTCTAGACATCATCTTTCAAGAAATTATCAAGGAAAACTGTCCTGATGTTCTGGAACCAGAAGGTAAAATAGAAATTGAAAAAAATCCACTGATCACCTCCTGAAAGAGATCTCAAAAGGAAAACTCCTAGAGATATTATAGCCAAGTTCCAGAGTTCCCAGGTCAAGAAGAAATTATTGCAAGAAGCTAGAAAGAAGCAATTCAAGTATTATAGAAACATAATCAGGATAACAAAAGATTTAGCAGCTTCTACATCAAGGAATCAGAGGACAGGGAACCTAAACCTAAAAAGCCTTACTGACCCTATATTATCTACAAGTTATCTTTCTTTTTTTTCCCTTTCATTAACTCCAAAGAGAAGTGTATAATTGATATGCAAATTTAGAGACATTTCCACTCCAAATGTCCATATGGACTATTTTTGCCAGACCTGTAGTAGAGCCTTCCAAGCTCACATTGGTCTTATCAGCCATAGTCAGACACACTGTACTTTTAACATAATGACGTCATTTTGGTGCTCTTTGAACCCCAACGACAACACAGCACAGTAGCATTCCATCACATTCATATATCACCATTTATTCACCTTAATTGTTGAACACATTCTATTTTCAGTTTTTTGTTTTTGCCATCATAAAAAGAACTGCTATAAATATTATTGTACATAAAAATCCCTTTGCCTCTTTCTTTAATCTCTTGGGTATAGGCCTAGCAGTGGCACAGTTGGGTCAAAAGGCACCCTTTAGCAACTTTTCATGATGTTACTCCAAATTGCTTTCCAGAATAGTTATACTCATTCAGAGATTCAGCAATAGTGCATCAATGTGTCCATTCTACCATAGTACTTCCAACATTTATCATTTTCCTTTTTTGGTCATTTTTGTCCCTCTGGTATGAGGTAGAATCACAAAAGTGTTTTAATCTTCATTTCTCTAATTGTTAGTGATATGACATCAGCATGTTTCTATAAGCAAGTGAAATATTTGTACATATATTACTGAGAATGTACATATTTATAAAGATAGAGTTTTTTTTTCCCTTGTGAACTATCTGTTCCTATCTACAGACCATTTATCAACTGGAAAATTAATCTCATAAATTTGAATCAGTTCATCTATCTGAGAAACAAGAGCTTTATCAGAGAAACTTACTGTAAAGATTCTTCTCCTAGTTAGTTGTTTCTCTTAGATACAATTGACTTGTTTTGCAAAACTTTTAAAAATTCTACAGAATGAAAATTATCCATTTTTATGCTTCATAGTGCTCTCTATTTCTTGTTTGATCATGAACTAGATCTGATAGGTATGTTTTCCCCATATTTCTCTGATTTGTTTCTGATGTGACATTTTTTATCTCCTCAAGAGAGTTCTTACAACTGACATCTGATGTCTTTCACTTTCATCCCTAAGGGGATCTGTGAGTTGTTGTTTTCAATTAGCTTGTTTAATAGAGTTGAACTATAGTACTTTTTTCTACACAGTCTCTTTGCCTGAACTCCCCAGTGGATTTTATTTTCATATTACCTTCTGGTTCTAAGAGAGCTGGTCAATTTCCATTATAATTTCCTAAAACTTTTTTTATGATCATACATTTTAGAGTCTAAGCACTCTTTTCCTTTAACCTTTGGTGTTGATATTGTTCCTCAGATTTTCTTTTTGTATGTATTTTTGTATGTATTTTTTCCATTTCTTGCTTTATGGTTGAGAGATTTTTTTCTATCTAGCCCATTCTAATTATAAAGACATTCAGTTATTGAATTGCATTTTCTATTGTCCATTCCAAGGTATCAATTTTCCTTGCCATTTTTTGCTCCATATTTTTTCCCATTCTGTATCCCTTATTTCATTTCTACCAGATACTTCTGCAGTTTCCGAAGACCAGACAATTATTTTTTGCCTATGGCTTTACATGAACTTGTGTGATTGCTTTTATGGGTTTATTCTCTGGGTGTCCTCCAAATCAAGAGATTCCTTCATGATATTCAAAGTTTTCCTTGTTTATTCAGTAGGGTAAGTGTTGGGGGTAGGATAAGTAGTGTGAGCACCTATGTATTGGTCAAGCTATACAACTGATTGATATGGCCTAGGCCTCTACGGTTCTGAGTATTTTGGGCCAGACTAGGCTTGTCCTTCCTGAGCTCTACTTGGGGACTCTCTCTTGTCACAGGACTCTGGGACCTCTTTCTGCTATAAGCTCTGCCTGAAGTTCTCAGCAGGAACTAGACTGTGGCTAGGCTTTCAAAGGTTAATTAAGTCCTCCCCTACAGTAAGATTTTTCTGTGAATGAATGTTGAGGAAGGTGGAAGTAAAAAGAGGAAACATAAGGAAAGAAGAGTGACCCAACAGCCTATCATATATCAGTAGCACTGATTCAGTTTCATAACAGAGGAATCAGACTGTCGAGTAACTTCCTATTTAAACTAATTATGCTTGATAACTAGGTGCTATAGCCAGTTGTTGCTTCACATAGCATTCAAGAAGCCTTGAGGAAAGTGAGGTGGTATGGTATGGAGCAAAAACCATTATAGTAAACAAGAATGCTTTAAAGAAAATAAGTTAAACAAGGTCTTGAAGGCAACATTACTCTGTTAAATTTTTGATTTTACAAAAGAGGAAACTGAGGTCCTGGAAAGATAATGTTGCTTGTCCATGGTCACAATAGTCTCATTTAATTTTTATTTGCTTCAGCAAGCTTCAGTAAGCTCAGTCTATGGTTCCCAAATTTCATAGCCAAGTCAACAAACATTTATTAATCACAAATTATGAGACAGCATTGGATATACAAATGCAATGAATGAAGCTATCTCTGCTTACAAGGAACCTGTGTTTTAATGGGGGGAGGAGGGGCAGAAAAGCCCATAAGTACATACAGAATGTAAGGTAGTTAAAAAGAAGATAGTTTGGGAGGAAGGGAACTAGCATTTGGGAGGCTCAGCAAAGGAATCATGCAGAAGGTAGTGTCAGACATGTTTTAAAGGAAGCAATTTGATGCTGTAGAAGTGAAGATGAAGTGCCTTCCAGGCATAAGTGATAGTAGGATGAAAGTTCACTCTTTATTGTTTCCTACTGGCATTTGTCCTCTTTCCTTGGCTGGCATCTCTGTGTGGCAGTGTCATTCTTTAAGAATGGTTCTCTTCCCCTTTTTTCAACACACCATAACAATTTCAGTTATCATTTTCAGAATATACACAATCTTCAATAACATAGAAAGAATTTTCAAGTAGTTAAGTAGAAAAACCTCACCTAAAGTCTGGTTTCATTTTCACATTATTCACCCAGAAGAAGAAGAAAAAAATAGCACGATGATAATATATGATAGATAGGAAAAAGGGGAAACAAGTCTTCATCTTATAATCAAAATTTCAATCTAATGTAGTAGACTTTGCCCAGGACCTGCCATGATCTCCATTAAGTCCCTGTTCTGGGCATAGAATGGGAAGAAGGGAGTACTGCAAGGAAGTATGGGTAAGAGATGTGGTGTACTGTTTTTTGCCCATGTGTGTTATACTTGTTCTCACGGTTCTGTGTAGATATGACTCATAGGGAGGCACAATCAGATATCACTAGTGTCTTACCTTTGTCCTTCTCCATGAGAAACTTCAATTCCTTTTCAAAAAGGAACAGAAGAGAGCGGCCAGGCTCTGGGGTACTAAAAAAGGGGGTAGCAAGCTAGAATTATATCTACCTCACCTCTCGAATACTATTAGTCTAAGAGAAATAATTTCTACGTTCTAGTTGAGCTTACTAAAAAGACTTGTTCTGTAAAATTTGGATTCAGTCAAAAGGTCACACCCAAGGGCCTATTATTATATACCAAAATTTCTTTAACTATTCTCCAACTGATAGAAATTCCTTTGGCTTCTAGTTTGTTGCTACAATAAAAATGCTACTATGAATATTTATGAATGTGTGGGTCCCATTCTTGTATCTTTTGTCTCTTGGGTATATGCCTAGAAGTGATCCCTCTGGATTGAAAAGTAGGGATAATTCAGTGACTTTTTGACTATAGTTCCAAGTTTGACTTCAAAATTGTTTTAATTTATATTTCTCTTATTATTAGCGATTTGGAGCACTTTTTTTCCATTATGTAATGGACTTTTTGCTGTTCTTCTCTTAAACACTTTTAATGATTCTGGCCTTTGTTTGAATGGGGCTGGTAAAGCTGGATCTTGTCTTGGAATGTTTCTCAGCACTAAGACAATCAGGAGTCATTGACTTGTATATGATGTGACACTGGGGTGGGGAACTTTCATACACCCAGCCAGGGTGAGGTCAGAGCCCTCAGGGCTCTAAATAGGATATAACTGAGGGGAGCTTGGTGTTTGACTTTTGGGGCTCACTCATGGAAGGAGTGTTGAGACTCTGGGAAAGCCATTGTAACTGCCTTCCAGCTTTGATAACCCAGACAGATATTGGTGCTTCTCTGGTTGCTATGAATGTGATTTGAATCAGACAAGGTCTGTCTGTTGATGTTTGTGATTTCTGTTTGTATTTGCCTTGAAGTTGGGGGTAGGGCTGATCTTTTCCCCCTGAACTAAATTGATTGATATACGTATGTTGAATTAAACTGAGATTCTTAACCCCTTAGAGTTGCTTTCCTTAATAAAGCAGATCAAAGAACCTGTGTTAGCAGCCCTTCTGTATGCTGATGTTATTGGTCTTACACAGCCACAGTAGCTGCTAGCCAGATTGTTGTTATACCTTCACATGGAGCATAGAGTCTTTGGAGACTCAGAGAAGATGACTGAAATCCAATTAAACACTCTAGTGGAAAGAGCACTGAATTTGGAGTCACAAAAGCTGGACTCAAATCCAGGCTCTGCTACTTACTATCTGTATGAAGTTATTTAATCTTTTTTGGTGTCAGTTTACTCATTTATGGAAGGACTCTATAACACATGATACAGAATACAAAATACCAGAGCTAGATAGAATCTTAGAGAACATCAAAGTCAATCCTTTCTGTGTATCTGCATCTCACCTCTTGCTTGTTTTACAGATGAGGAAACTGAAGCAAAAATAAATAAATCAAACATCAAATATCAAAACAGGAAGGGGATGGAGAAGACAGAACCTCCATCATTCATTTTTTTCACTTTATTGAAGAAAGAATGGAGATCCAGAGAGGAGAAAGACCCAGACCAAGGCTATTAAGCAAGTTAATAGCAAATGTAGAATTAGATTCCAAGTTCTGATTCTCAGTCTTTCCACCATACTTCTTTCACAGTGCTGTGTCTCTCCAATATTGTTATTTAGCTTTTGTTCAGTTATTTACTTTTTTTTAAAAAAATTGCCTTTTATCACCCCCTATCTACCAGTAAGTTCCTTGAAGATAGGCATCAGCAAATATATATATGCAGGAAATTTTTTTGATAAGATTGCTTTATACATCAATTCCCTTTCCCCCACTCTCAATCCAGATTTCTTACACCATATTCTTTTCCACATACATTGTCATCTAGCTACACTGGCCTTGCCTTCTTATTGTTACTCCAACAAGGCATTCCATCATCTCCCCTGGCTGAGAGTGTTTTCTCTGGCTGTCCTCTGTGCCTGGATCTCTCTCTCCCCTCATCTCCACCTCCAGGCTTCTCTGGCTTCTTTCATGTCTCAGGTATGTCCTGTCTTCTGTAAGAAGTCTTTCCCAATTCTCCTTATCCTTAGTGCCTTCTGTCTAAGATTACCCTCAATTTATCCTGTATGTTGTCTTCCCCATTAGACTGTGAGGTCCTTGAGAGTAGGGACTGTTTTTTGCCTTTCTTTGTATCCTTAGGGGCTTAGCATAATGCCTGGTAAACTGCTAGTTGACTGCTTGAAA
>JAQQSZ010011211.1:0-12308 GCA_028646595.1 Phalanger gymnotis | reverse complement strand
TTTTTCTTTTTCCTTGCTACTTTTATGTGAGATAATTTACCCTATTCTATCTCTCCCTTTCTCCCTTTCTCAATATATTCCTCTCTCATCACTTAATTTGATTTTATTTTTTTAGATATCATTCCTTCATATTCAACTCACCCTGTGCCCTCTCTCTCTCTCTCTCTATATATATATATATATATATACATATATATATATTAATATATATATATATTAATATATATATATCCTTTCAGCTATCCTAATACTGAGGTCTCATGAATTATACACATCATCTTTCCATGTAGGAATGTGAACAACACAGTTCAACTTTAGTAAGTCCCTTATGATTTTTCTTTCTTGTTTACTTTTTCATGCTTCTCTTGGTTCTTATGTATGAAAGTCAAATTTTCTATTCAGCTCTGGTCTTTTCACTGAGAAAGCTTGAAAATCCTTTATTTTATTGAAAATCCATATTTTGCCTTGAAGCATTATTCTCAGTTTTGCTGGGTAGGTAATGCATTTAATATTTCTGCCTTTCTGTATTGGATTATGAGGTTTTTATGCCCCTAATATGTGGTCAGTTTTTGTATAGGTGCCATGAACCATGGAGAAAACAGAATATTCCTTTCTATCCACCTTTGCTTTTCTACAGAGGTCAACCTTATCTAATATTTCCAAAATCTATTCATCTCCATACCTTCTTTCTTGTTTGCTTTGTGGTTAGAGTTATCTAGATCTGTGAGGAGGAGTTTCAGGTGCCCCAATAGTATGGTTTTGTTATCTATTTTTTTTCCTGCAACTCTCTTAACTTCTCTTCTAAAAATCTGGATGCTATATCAGTTGGTGCATGTATGTTTAATAATGATATTACTTCATTTTCTATGGGTACCTTTTAGCATGATGTAGTTTCCTTCTTTATCTCTTTTAATTATATCTATTTTTGCTTTTGCTTTGTCTGGGATCAGGATTGCTACTCCTGATTTTATTTTTTTTTTATTTCAGCTGAAGGATAATATATTCTCCTCTAGCCTTTTACCTTTACTCTCTGTGTATCCCCTCTGCTTCAAATGTATATCTTGTAAAAAAAATATTGTAAGATTATGGTTCTTAATCCATTCTGCTATCTGCTTCTGTTTTATGGGAGAGTTCATCCCTTTCACATTCACAGTTGTGATTACTATCCTATCCTCCCCCCATTTATGCTTTTTTCTGTCCTTTCTCCCTTTCTCTCCTCACTAGATTTTTGCTTTTGACCACCACCTCCATCAATCTACCCTCCCTTCTATCCCTTTTCTTTCCCTTTGCCCTTACTATTTCTTCCCTCCCTTCTATCCACCCCTTCCCTTTCTTTCCTCTTCTAGTTCCTCTAGGGTAAGTTAGATTTATATACCTAACTGATTATGTTATTTCTTCTTTGAGCCAAATCTGATGAGAGTAAGGTTCAAATAATGCTCATCTCTCTCCCTTCTTTCCCTCTACTGTAATAGGGTTTTGTGCCTTTTCATGTGATGTAATTTACCCTTGTCTGCTTCCTCTTTTCCTCTTCTCCCAGTGTAATCCCTTTGCACCATTTAATTAAATATTTTATCACCATAACAAAGTCAACTCATACCCATGCCTTCTATGTACACCTCTTTTTGTTATAGTAAAGATATAGTTCTCAAGAGTTACATGTGCCATCTTCTTTTGTAGGGATCTAAACAGTTTGCCCTTTTTAATAATATCTTTTTGTGCTTTGTTTTTTTCCTTTCCTGTTTACCTTTTTATGCCTCTGTTTAGTCTTGCATTTGAAGATCAGATTTTCTGTTGAGCTCTGATCTTTTCATTGGGAAAGTTTGGAAGCCTCCTATTTTACTGCATGTACATCTCCTCCCCTGAAAGATTATGTTCAATTTCACTTGGTAGTTGATCCTTGGTTGTAACCAAGCTCCTTTGCCTTATGGGATATCATATTCCATATACCCCCAGTCTTTTAATGTAGAAGCCAAAAGGTCCTGTGTAATACTGACTGTGGTTCCATGATATTTATAATGTTTCTTTATGGCTGTTTGCAGTATTTTCTCTTTGACATGGTAATTTTGGAATTTGGCTACAGTATTCCGTGGAGTTTTCTATTTGTGATCTCTTTCAGAAGGTAATTGGTATGTTCTTTCTGTGACTATTTTACCTTCTGTTTCTAGAATCTCAAGACAGTTTTCCTTTTTGATTTCCTGAAAGATGCTGTCCAGTCTCTTTTTTTAATTATGGTTTTCAGGTAGACTAATAATTTTTAAATTCTCTCTCCTGGATCTCTTTTCCAAATCGATTTTACCAATGAGGCATTTTATGTTTTCTTACATTTTTCAATCTTTTATTTCTGTTTGACTGATTCTCGATAGCTCATAGGAGTCATTAGTTTCTACTTGCCCATTCTAATTTTTAACAAATTTTTTTTCTATTAGATTTTGTTCTTCTTTTTCCATCTGGGCCATTTTACTTTTTAAGAATATTTCTCTTCAGTGAGTTTTTGTGCCTCCTTTTCTTAATTGGCCAGTTCTACTTCAAAAGGACTTGTTTTCTTCAGTGTATTTTTTCCCATTTGGCCAATTGTATTTTTTTAAGGATTTGTTTTCTACAGTCAATTCTTACCCTTCCTTTTCCAAGCTACTGACTCTCTCTTGCATACCTGTCATTTCTTTTCCAATTTTTTTCTACCTCTCTTATTTGACTTTTAAAACCCTTCTTGAACTCTTCCAAGAAGACTTTTGGTGCTTCAAACCAGTTCATATTCCCCTTTGAGGTTTCAGATGTGGGTATATTGACAATATTGTTCTCTTCTGAATTTCTGTCTTGACCTTCCCTGTCCCTGTAGTAGCAATCTGTGGTCATTAATCATTTCTGCTTTCTGCTTGTGGTGTTTGCCTATTTCCTAGCTTTTATAGTTGAGCTCTTCTGCTGGAGCGCAGGGGCCACTGATCAAAGCTTCCTATGCTGGTAGCCTGGGATCTGGTCACTGGTTTTGTGTGCAGGGGCCTCAGGTGCTTGCAGCTGGAGGCTCTAGAGGTCTGGCAGCTTACCAGGTGTGGAGCTGGACTCAGCAGCACTGGAGCTCTAGGAGTAGGTATGCATCCCTGGGGGATGCCTACTCACCTAGGCTTCTTTAAAGCACTGGAATGTTTGCTGCTGGAGGATATCTGCTGGTCTAGAGCTGTGCTTCCAGGAATTGCACTGAAGCACTGGGAGACTTGGCTCCTGGAGAATGTTGGTGCATGTGGTAGTTTTCTGATCTGGTATCTACCAGTTCTCCTGCCTGTGCTAAGGCACTCAGGGTGGTGGTGGGAGGTGTCCTGATTTTAGCACTTGCCTGCTCTGCCACCTTGGGGCTCAGGATCTCCCCCCCATTTTGCTGAAGTGGGGCTTGCTGAGACACCTCCATTTGGTACTGCTTCCCCTCCCCCAAAGAGTGAAGGGCCTTTCCCATTAATCCAGCAAGCTTCCTGGGCTATAAAACTATTCCACTCCATCTTTCTGCTGGCTCCACTCTTCCAGGGTTTTTCCTGGTGTGATATTTTTGGGGGCTTCCAAAGGTCAATAAGGGAGAGTGAGAGTGCCATACTGTTTACTCCACCCTCTTGGCTCTCAGAAGTCCTTTCTGACATCTTCTCATGTTTATATTTTATAGCACTATTCACTTTAACTAGCAAACTCCTAGGGGAAAAAAGTCTTTTTTTTCAGTTAATAAATATTTATTAAATATCTACTATGTTGCCAGTACCTGTGTTAAGCACTAGATAAAGAAACATAAAAACATGGTACCTCTCAAGGATTTCATATCCTAATGTGAGAGAAACAAGGAAATAACTATGTACTACCATAAATAGATAGATAGATAGATAGATAGATAGATAGATAGATAGATAGATAGATATAGATATAGATATGTGTGTGTATATATGTATATATGTATATGTGCTTATATGTATGTACATATATTTGTATGCATATGTGTACGTGCCGAGGGAGACACAGAGAGAAACAGAGACAGACAAAAAGAAAGAGGCAGATGGAGACAGAAACAGAGACACAAACAGATGGAGACAGGCAGAACAGAAGGTAACTCAGGACAAAGTACTAAGAGCTATGGAAAGCCAGGAAAGGTCTCCTCTAGAAAGTAAGATTTAAACCTCAATTTCTTTATTACCTTATTTTTAAACTCTTGAATTTGGCTTCTGACTCTACTTGTCTGGTAAGTGGAGGAGTTGGGGAGAAATCTAGTTCTCTCAAAGGTCACAAATCAATTACTTGTTAATTGCTAACCTATTATCTTCCCCCAAGACTTTCTCCTCCTTAAATATACAGCATTTGCTATTATTTATTTACCCCCTTCTCCTGGACACTCTCTTTTTCCTTGTGTATGACAAAGCTCTCTCCTCCTTCTTGTCCTAACAATTTGATGACTCATTCTTTGTTACCAGCAATGGTTCATCTATTTTGTACTTCTTTTTATGGAATATTTAAATATTTATTTTTAATTAGATTTTTTTTATTTTTAGTTTACAACACTTAGTTTTACATGCTCTTGAGTTTCAAATTTCCTTCCCTTCCCTTCTCTCCTCCCTCCCCAAAAAGATGGCATGCAGTCTGATATAGATTCTACATAAAACTTTGCATTAAACATATTTACACAATAGTCAAGTTGCAAAGAAGACTTATGACCAATGGAATGAATCATGAGAGAAGAAACAAAAAAAAAACAGGAAAAAAAGAGAGCAAATAGTTTGCCTCAATCTGCAATCAGACCCCACATTTCTTTCTCTGGATGTAGCTAGCTTTTTCCATCATGAGTCCTTTGGAGCTGTCTTTGAGTCTTGTATTGCTGAGAATAGCCAAGTCTATCAAAGTTAGTCATCACAGAATCATTATATCTGTGGTTGTACATAATGTTCTTCTGGTTCTGCACCTTTCACTCAGCATCAGATCATGCAGGCTTTTCCAGGTTATTATGAAGTCTGTATCTTCTCCATTTCTTACAGCACAATAGTATTATATTACATTCATATACTACAACTTGTTCACGCATTCCCCAAATGATGGGCATCCCCTTGATTTCAAATTGCTTGCTACCACACAAAGAGCTGTTATAAATATTTTTGTACATATGAGTCCCTTTACCACTTGTGTGACCTCATTGGCATACAGCCCTAGAAGTGGTATTGCTGGGTCAAAGGGTATGTACATTTTTCTATCCCTCGGGGCATAGATTCCAATTTCTCTCCAGAATGGCTAGATCTGTTCACAACTCCACCAACAATATATTAATGTTCCTATTTTCCAACATCCTCTCCAGCATTTATCATTTTCCTATTTTGTCTTATTAGCCAATTTGACAGGAGACATGTGGTACCTAAGAGTTGTTTTGATTTGCATTTCTCCACTTAATTGTGATTTAGAGCATTTTTTCATAAGCCTAGAAATAGCTTTAATTTCGGCCTCTGAAAACTGGCTGTTCATATCCTTTGACCATTTCTCAATTGGGGAATGACTTTTATTCCTATAAATTTGGCTCAGTTCCCTGTATATTTTAGATATGAGGCCTTATCAGAAACACTGGTTTTAAAGATTTTCTCCCAATTTTCTGCTTCTTTCCTAATCTTTGTTGCATTGGCTTTTTTTATATGAAACTTTTCAATTTAGCATAATCAAAATGATCCATTTTGCATTTTATAATGCTCTCTATCTCTTGTTGGGTCATGAATTCTTCTCTTTCCCATAAATCTGACAGGTAAACTATTCCTTACTCTCCCTAATTGCTTATAGTATCAGTATTTATTCCTAAATCATGTGCACATTTTGACTTTATTTTGGTATACAGTGTAAGATATTGGTCTACGCCCAATTTCTCCCATACAATTTTCCAATTTTCACAGCAGTTTTTGTGAAATAGTGAAGCTTGATTCTTTGGGTTTATCAAAGTATAGATTTCTACAGTCAGTAACTTCTGCATCTTGTGCACCAAACCTATTCCACAGATCTATCACTCTGTTTCTTAGCCAGTACCAGGTAGTATTGAGGACTGCTGCTTTATAGTACAGTTTAATATCTGGTATAGTTAGGCTGCCTTCCCTAGCATTTCTTTTCATTAATTCCCTGATATTCTGGACCTTTTGCTCCTCCAGATGAATTTTGTTATTATATTATCAAGCTCCATAAAATGATTTTTTGGTAGTTCAATTGGTATGGCACTGAATAAGTAAATTAATTTAGGTAAAATTGTCATTTTTATTATGTTAGCTCAGCCTAACCACCAGCAACTGATGTTAATCCATTTAATTAGATCTGACTTTATTCATGTGAGAAGTATTTCATAATTGTGTTCATATAGGCCCTGGGTTTGTCTTGGCAGGTAGACTTCCAAATATTTCATAGCGTCTACAGTAACTTTAAATGGAATTTCTATATCTCTTGTGGTTGAACTTTGTTAGTAATATATAGGAATGCCAAGGATTTATGTGGATTTATTTTATATCCTGCAACTTGTCTATGGTGCCTTTTAGCAGTATATAGTGTCCTTCCTTATCCCTTTTAATTAGATCTACCTTTGCTTTTGCTTTGTCTGTGATTGGGAGTGCTACTCCTGCTTTTTTTGCTTTAGCTGAAGTACAATATATTCTACTCCACTCTTTTACTGTGTGTATCTCCCTTTTTCAAATGTGTTTCTTGTAAACAACATACTGAAGCCCCACTGCTGTCTCCTCTATTCCAGCATTTTTCCCAAGGAATTCTCTGGGTCATTGAGGGAGGGAGGGATAAGAGCGATTTACTTGACCATTATGTCTCCCAAAAGTTCAAGAAAGTGTGTTTCAAACCTTTGGGCTGCAAGCCTCAGGAGTGGATGTCTCACAGTCGCAGGGGCTGCACTGATGCCTTCTGTCGCTTTGACAGACTTCTGTCCTGTGTTGGGAGGCCTGGGGATCTCTGCCAGTTTTGGGTGCCCAGTTTTCTCTCAGCCTGGATCGCTGGCTGGTTTCCACAGCTGCTTCCACTTTGGTGCTTTCTGGTGCAGCTCCACATACCAGCACTCTCCCAGCCTACAGATCTGTCCCATTGACCTTTTGGAAGCTCCTGGCTTGGAAATTTGCCCCACTCAGTCTGCTAGTGGCTTCTAACCCTCTCAAATTTGTTCAGATTCACTATTTTAGAGGTAGCTGACAGAACTGGTGAAAGACCTCAGGTAAGATGCTGTTTTCACGTGGCCAACTTGGCTCCACCTACTTCCTACTTCTTAACTATGGATGTACCAGACCCCCAAAGGTCTTCCTCTAGTATTTTCTTCTCCTTTCTCTATCTACTGTCTGTTGGTGCTTCCTTATGTTCAGTTTATTTGGATGATTTATAGATCTTTATATGCAGCCCTAATCTGCAACGGCCAATGTGGGATAGTTACAATAACTGACCAGAAAGGTAGAAACACCTTCAATTAGGAAAAACCTGATTAGAAATCCCACCTCCATTTATGACCATAGGGACAATAATTTAAGATTTTTGCATATCGGTTCCCTTATCAAATATTTAAGATAAGCATAATGACAGTACCTATCTTACAGGATTGTTGTGAGGCTCAAATTAAATAACATATTCGAAGTGCTTTTAAAATAAAAAAAAAGCTTTTACAAAAGGATATTACTTGGAAGATATAGCTGAAAGAGAAATGCAATCATTCCAACTCCTGAGTATATTGGGAGCATGCTCTCCTCTGTATCATTTCACTGTCTGGGAGAATAGGTTCATACTTAAAACTTTCTATATAACATTTATCACAAGTTTACCAAGTTTACATCTTAATGTAGAATCACTGCTAGATGAATCCTCATCTCAGCTAGTGAAAAAGTAGGGTCTGAAAAATCATTCTTCAAGTCATCAATGGATTGGGGGCAACACACAAAACCTATCATGGATGAGTAACCTGAATCCCAGAACCCAGGCGGTTCCATTTCCTTACCTTTGAAAGCTCACAATGTCACAGTATGAGATACTTTCACCTAAAATTAAAGGACAAATACAAAAGCAGACATAGAATATTGTTGCTGCTGTTGTTGTACTTCTCCTTTTGTCTTGAAGAAGACAGTACCATCAGGGAAATGGTGACATGACTTGCAGTTGACTTTGATTTGAGTGAGGTGGGCTGTGCAAAGGTCACAAGCCTCACTTTCTCCTCCAGAGCCACTTGGGTTCAGTGGCCAGATATTCATCAGGATGACTGGAGATGGCTCAGGATACATTGGGAGACCCTGGCCCTTTTAAGCTAAGATCTTTTCAGGTTCTCACTAATGCCTAATCAGTGAGTAGGCCTCTTTAGAATAAGGCTGGTAATAGAAGGTTCGCTTTCTAGCAACATAGAGGGGAAGCCTGTGACTTTTCTTCTTAGAGTATTTTCTGTTACCTGATGTCTGCCAGGAAGAAGTCAGTCAGAGAATAAGTGTAATATCAGTTAAGTTGGAACTTTCTTTCTGTTTTAAAATGATTAATTAGGTGTCTTACTAGGTGCTAGGCCCCAGGCCCAAATTCCTATTAGGTGCTAAACCTATGTGGGTGTGAATTGGTGACAAAGGTGGGGCCCCAGGTGGGGCTAACTAAGGGAGGCCTGATTAGATCTTTGCTCCTAAGTTTGCTCCAAACCCCTAATTACTAGGTGCTAAGCCTGTGTGGGTATGAAGCTCCCAAAGTCCTAAGGGGAGGTGCTAACTCCACAGCCAATCATAGGAGCCTAAGTTCTGGTCACTCAGATGACATTTGATGATGTCTGAAACAGTATAAAAAAAGGAAGACAGAGCCATTTGCTGAGGGCTCTCACTCTTGGTGGAGCCCTGATGCAGAGACTCTGGGCAGCTATAGCTAAGAGCCCTCCAGCTCATAACCCGGATGTTGGGACTTTGTTAAACTCTGGTAACTATGTGTTGGGATTTGAATCAGACGAGGTCTGTCTCTCAATGTTTGTACTTTGTACTTTGCTCTGAAGTTCAGGGTGCTGGCTTTTTCCTCTGAAGTAAGTGAATGATGTCTGTATGTTGGATTAAAGTAAGCTTGTTAACCCCTTAACACTGCTTTCCTTAGTAAAGCAGATCAAAAGAACCTATGCCAGCAGCGTTCTTGTTGTGGGGCTTCTGTTGGTTTTTCACCCCCACAGCAGCTCCTAGAGGGATTGTTGAAACAATAAGTCAAACCCAGAGAGCATGTTGGGTATTTCACAAATTTTGAAGTGCTGTATGAAACTGAATTATTATAATCTTTGCCCTGAACTCTTATCTTTCTTCCACAATTGTTCACAGGAAACTACTATTTGGACTTCAACCGGGCACCATGATTCAACATATTCAAAACTGAATTTATCCCTTCCACTTTTCCCCTACTAACACAAAGAAAACAAAAACTTGATATCCCCACTTTTCTCTTATAAACTATGTTAGCCTTAGCATAATCCTGATTTATTCTTCTTTTTTTCTGTCACTCTTTCTATCTAAGCCATTATACAGCGATATTTGAAGTTTGTAACATCACTCAAATTTGTCCCCTTGTCTCCACTCTCATTATTAGCACCTTCTAGCTAAAAAATTATCTTAAGTAAATAGAATCTCCATTCATATATGTTCTATCTCACTTAAAGCCTTTAAACAACAGCAGATTGGACCCTTTGTGGGGCTATTGAAAAACTTTTTCCTTGGATATGGATGGGAAGAGATGGTAGCTGAGGGTCCTGCAAACTCTGAAATAACCCTAACCCTGAATGCTCCCTGGCTTCTTGAAACCTTCCCTGAAGCCCATAGATAGAATGGTTCTCTCCATGGTCTAACTTCTTTAATCTAGATCTTTTATTTACATCAATCCCATACTACCACATGATGTAATTACTTATCTATATATTTATTTATACAGAGCTCCTATTCCTCTCAGTTGAATATAAGCTCCTTGAGAACTGAAACTGTCATTCTCCTGAATCATTTTATCCTCAATGCACTGAGTTGTGCTTTGTCATTACCTTATATATCACAAGCCCTTGGTATAATGTTTGTTTAATGAAGTAGAATTGAAATGCAATGAGTGCTAAAAAATAATAATAATAATAACTTGAGTAAGCATACTTCTAAAGTTTACTGAAGTGAGCCTCATTCCCCTAGGACAAATGTCACAACCAAAAATGACTTTAAAGTTTTAAGAGACCTTTGAGTCTTAAGGTTAACAGTGTGTCTCACAGAACTGACACACAAGAACTATATGTTTTATTTCAATTAATTTTAACTGCTTTTGTGACATTGGACATATTAGCAGGCAGGAGAAGCCAATGGATGCCTTTTCAGAAAAATGGTTTAAATGTATATAATCCAATACATAGGATTACAAAGGAAACCAATGACACTAAAATAGTTTACATGTATATGTGCATATCTATGCATGTCTGTGTGTGCGTGCACGCACATAATAGGGAAGCTAGGTGGCTCATTGATCACAAGACAGGAAAGCATCTGCCTGTTCAAAACTGATGTCAGACACTAGCTATGTCACCCTGGGCAAGTCACTTAACCCTGTCTGCCTCGGCTTTCTCATCTATAAAATGAGCTGGAGAAGAAAATGCTGAACAACTCCAGTACATTTACCAAGAAAACTTTCGATGAGGTCACCGAGAGTCATACATATCTGAAATGACCAAACAAAAAATAAATGAACACACCCGTATGTATATATGTGATAAATATACATATATACATATGTGTGTATACACACATATGTTGTATATAAATATACACTTATGTACATACACACCAACTTAAGGACCCCTATTTTATTTGTTGACTTTTTTGTTGTTTTTTCAGGTAAAAACATGGGATATCACTCAACTCAATTTTAAGGAATGTGAAAATAGAGAGATGGAATAATTTTCTCATGTACAATGGATTTTTTCAGCTTACCTACGTTTATAAAGCATTTTAGAAACTTTATTTCGAATTTCTGTGATTTAGAAAGCATTTGACAAGAGCAATAATAGGGATCTTGTCAATTTTCAGTTAAAAAAGTGTTTAGCAAAGAGCATGGGTCTTAGTCTACATCTGTGATTATTTTTTCTCAGAAAGATCTGCAGTTTCAACATGGAAACTTTGATTCTTCTTTTTAGTTCTGTTTTTCTGTGGGCTTAACATTTAAAGTCAGTGTCATTGCAAAGCACAGAAAATAGCTGAGGTCAGAATAATCTAGATATGATGACAATGACTATTTAATTTCATTACTTTTTAATATGCAATGCAGATAATACCAAAGTTACATTCTTAATTTGAGTCCATAATTTATGTTACATGGAAATAAGTTAGCTATACATATTTAAATACTAGCCTGGTAACAATGATCATGTTTTTCTTTTCTGTCAAAGGCTTAAGAGGAATATTACTCTTTCCAAATATAACTTACCACTGGATGTGCTCTCCATAGAAAGACAGAAATTTAGTGTTGCGGTCAGTGGACAGTCCCTCCTCATCACTTTGTTACACTGTTTAGTTTTTTCTTGTAATTTACTTAACATTTTTAGTTTTCATTATTAATTTTTGCAAGAATTTGTATTACAAATTTTCTCTCCATTTCTACCCTCCCCCACTCCAAGATGTCATATATTCTAATTGCCCCATTCCCTAGTAAACCTTCCCTTCTGTCACCCCACTCCTCCACATCCCCTTTTCCCTTACATTCTTGTATGGCAAGATAGATTTATATGCCCTATTACCTGTTTATCTTACTTCCTAGTTGCATGCAAAAAACTTTTTTTTGAACATCTGCTTTTAAAATTTTGAGTTCTGAATTCTCTCCCCTATTCCCTCCCCACCCACCCTCCCTAAGAAGGCAAGCAATTCAACATAGGCCACATATGTATCATTATGCAAAACCCTGCCACAATACTCATGTTGTGAAAGACTAACTATATTTTGCTCCTTCCTATCCTATCCCCACCTTATCCAATTTTCTCCCTTGACCCTGTCCCTTTTCGAAAGTGTTTGCTTTTGATTACCTCCTGCCCCTATCTGCCCTTCTTTCTATCATCCTCCCTTTTTATCCCCTTCCTCCTTCTTTCCTGTGGGGTAAGATACCCAACTGAGTGTGTATGTTATTCCCTCCTCAGGTCAAATCTGATGACAGCAAGATTCATTCATCCCCCCTCACCTTCATCCTCTACCCTCCCAACAGAACTGCTTTCTCTTGCCACTTTTATGTGAGATAATTTGCCCCATTCTATCTCTCCCTTTCTTCCTTTCTCAATATATTCTCTCTCATCCTTTAATTTGATTTTTTATGTATCATCCCTTCAT
>JAQQSZ010011210.1:0-12308 GCA_028646595.1 Phalanger gymnotis | reverse complement strand
AGGAGGAGGAGGAGAAGAAGGAGCCATATTTTTTTAATGCACATTTGTCTTTTTTCCTTTTTTGTATGTCTTTGCACTCTAGACCTAGAAGTGATTTCTCTAGGTAAAAGAGTACGTAGAAGTTTGCATCTTTGGGCATAGAGTTCCAAATCAACAAGGGTAATTCAATGCTCTTCTTGTGACTGCCTGGTTCATAGCTGTAGATATTCTATTTCATGTTCATATTAAACCCAGAGTTTGGAATAAGAATGAACCTAAATTAAGGGTTAGGTATATCTAGACATGAAGCAGATCCCTTTAAGAAACTGAAGTTAACAATACTATAACATTCCAATTTCTTCTTATAAAAAGGCATATCGGTAATAATAGCTCACATTTGTATAGTGCTTTATAATCATTATCTTCTCTGAGACTTACAATAACCCTATAAGATAGGTGCTATTTTTATCCCCATTTTGCAGATGTGAAAATTGAGGTTCAGAGAGGTTAATTGATTTCCGTATGTTCATACAGCTAATAATTATCAGAAGTGAGATTTGAATGCAAGTCTTTTTGACAGGAAGTCCAGTACTCCATCTTTTAAACCATGGTGCCTCTCACTTTTATCGTTTGATATTCTGCGTCATTTATTTCAGGTTTTATAGCTGAGATTTTCCGCTAGTTCCACCTTGGCTGACACCTGGCTCTTTATCTCTCCTTAGCCCCATTTCTGACTTTTCACTGGACCCCTGTCAGCTCCTCTCTGATGTTATTGACATCTCCGTTCTAATTGCTTCTTCTGATTGCCATCCTCCACAATGATGGTAAAAACTCTGTGGCAGAAGAATAGGATCAGGAAGCCTAGTTTAAAAAGAGTTCACATGGGGAAAACAAATCTAGGCAGTGTTTACATCATCCTGAATATAAGTTGATAGTGTAATATAATAGCCAAAAAAGCCTCGCCCCTTATCAACTACATCATCTCTCCTTATCAATACTGTGTTCTTCATTCCTTTAGTCTTTGAAAGTTTTCTAGTTTTCCCTTACTAAATTCAATTCTTCCTGGAAAAGGTTACATCTTAACACCTTATCAACAATTTATACACACAACACACACAAGTTAGCACACATGTCTCTACCTGTTAGGTAACACTCTAGCAAAGGGAGGAGGTGTGGATACCAGGAAGTAGCAAAGAATGCTGTTAGAGGAGTCAGGAAGGGTACCAAAGACAAGCTAAGCTACTTCACAAATTTGCCTATGCTTTGACAATATGTTCTTGAGATCGTAGATGTGGAAGGGGTAGCAACACTCTTCTTTTAACATTTTAACTGCTTTCATCGTTTCCCCTTATTTCTTTGTAGCAAAGGCGGGGTAGGAATGGTAAGAAGAGTTTAAATACTCTTGTTTGCTCCTCCCCCAAACTATTAACTTTTTGCCTACATTGGTTCCTATTATAAATAACGTTTCTCTGCTCTGGAAAGTTATATCAAACAATCAATAATTCTCTTACCTATTTTTTTTTGCTCTCAATACCCAGCCAGGGACACAGATCTGGCAAAATACCTCAAAGTTAGATCTAAGTCTCTTTCTTCTCTAGGGATACCACCCCCTCCACACTGCATAAGTGCCTCCTGACTTGCAGATGCCTGTAGTTCAACCCAGTTTATAAAGACAAAGTAAAATTTTGAAACTACACAGAATTTTTCCATGCAGAGAAGAAAAGACTTTAGGACCCCAAGAGTAACTCCAAGAATGGAAAGGAAATGCAGAATTACCATTGTGTGATTTGTTTCAGCCACACAGTACCTATCCCTGTTCTATTCCTGTTTAATAGACCCACATAGACTCAATTCTGGAGCCCTGGCCTTATTCATTTTGTTGGCTGCCTCTGCCTGAGCTTCTGCTCCCCTGGCTCCATGTGGCATCTTTGCCTTTCTACCCCTATGAATCTTCTACTCATCCAGTCAGGAGCTAGTTTCCTTTTCAAGTCTGAGTTCTACCTGGATTGAGCGAATTGACCTTTAAAGGTCATCCAGCTTTGTGGCCAATTGTGGTCCCTCCTTTGTCATTATTCACTTTCTAATTCACTCAAGTGACTTGTTTATACCTCATAAAGGGATTACCTGAAATAGTTTCATTTTTATAGTTAGTTCAACACCTCATTATTCACCCATTTTATGCAACTTGGTCTTGGACTTTAAAAGGCCAACTGCTTTACACCTACAAGATATAACTTAATGCAATGTGGTTTTCTATCTTTTTAATTCACAATCATTCATTCTAAGAGACCTCCATCTGAAAGACAGCGTCTACAGAAGAATCTTCAAACCATAGTTTTAATTAGAACCTTGGGGTCAATTTAGTCTCTAAGTTTTTAACTTCTTAGTATTCCTCCTTACCCTATATATCTAGCAAATCCTTACTTTTTGCTCCTCTAATACTTGTAATACATAACTACCGACTGCCTAGGAGAAAACCTTTCCTTTATATATCTCTTCACATTCTTATTTCTATCCAACTCATCCCTATCCCTATCCAGAATTATCTTCTGACCTTTACTTCCTTTGTGGCCTCTATAACCCGTGCCCTGTTTGTTTTTGGTAAAATTTGAACTTAATAAAACCAATAAAGATGAACTTTTCCACATACAAAGAATAGAAATAAGCTCATACATGTAGCTGCCAATATGTATCACATGCAGCTTTCTTTCCCCTTTAAGTGTAAAACAAATTCAACACTTTCAAAGCTGCTCTGCTCTGTCCATGTATAGTACTGATATTCCTCTTATCTTATGCATATTTTTAAAAACAGTTGTTAAAATACCATCTATTTTCACTTTTCATCTTTAAAAAACAGCATTTCTTCTTCCCAACTACAAAAAAGAAAAATGAAATCCTGTCTAATAGGCATCATCAGACAAAATAAATCCCACACTAGTCATATGCAAAAATATATGTCTTATTAAGCATTTTAAGTCTATCACTTATCTTTGAAGAGGTGAATAGCATTTATGTGTAGGTCTTCTGAAGTCACAGTTGGCCATTACATTGATAAGTGTTCTTAGGTCTTTTAAAAATATTTTTATTTGCAATATTGTTATTATTATATAAATTATTCCCTAGGATCTATTCATAGTCTATATTAATTCATAAAGTCTTCTTAGTTTTAACTGAAGCTTTTCTTTTTGTCGATTGTTTTAATATAATACCATTCCATTACATTTCTATACATTCAGCTATTCCCTAGTTGACAGATTCCCCCTAACTTTCCAATTCTTTGCCATTATTAAAAATGCAATAAAAATTTTATACACATGTGTCCTTTTCTTTTCTTTAATCATTTGGACATGTATTACTAGTAGTGCTAACACTGGGTCAAAGGGTTGCACAATTTAATGACTTTGGTGTTATACATCTGCATTGCTTTGCAGAATGACTGTGCTAATTCATACCTCCAGATACAGTGCATTAGTGTGCCTGGTTTCCTGCAGCCTCTCCAACAACTGCTGTCATTTTCATTTTTTTTTTGGTCAATTTTTGCCAATCTAGTGAATGTAAGATGAAACCTCAGAGTTGTTTTAATTTTCATTTCTTTAGCTATTCATGATTTAGAGCATTTTTCTTATGTCTGTTGATAGTTTGAATTCCTTCCTTTGAGAGCTGTCTGAATCCTTTGATCATTTATCTCTTGGTGAATGATCTTGTACTTATATATTTGAATCAGTTCCTTATATAGCCTTGATATTAGACCTTTATCAGAGACACATGCTATAAAGGTTACTCCAGTTAACCATTTCCTTTCTAATTTTAACTGCGCTCTTCATTCCCTATTATGTGGTTATGGGTTCCTGCTTTGAATGGCTATGTATCCTGAATAGGTCAGAAAACACTCCATCTTTAAAACTAGCAAAATCGAGATAGTCTCTTTCTGGTTCTGCATAGTCCTTTGCAAAACAGAAATAAGATTAAATATAAGTGTGAGAATATATCCCAGACAATACAGATTGAATGAGCTTTCCCTTTGTGAGTGAGATAACTCATCTCAACTGAGAGTCTCAGACAGAAGATGGAAGACAATTAAGAATGAAAAGAAATTCTCTTTGCTTCTCTCTAGCTCTCACCGAGTCTGTCCACACCTGACAAAGGCAGAGGGCACTGAGTAGTCAAACTCCACCAATGAGAAGAAAGTCCCATAGAATTGACCCTTTTAGTGCAGGGTTGTACTCCTAAACATGTTCTTCATCACCTTGATCTATAACTCACTAACAGCTAAATCATCATCCCTGCTCTGGGTATTTTCTTCTCTTTTCTGTTTCTCAAACCTTAATAAACATTTCAACTCTAACCTATCCTCTATTCTTGAATCTGTTGGTCCTTTCTACTATAGTTGCTAATTCATTGCCAAATCCCAACTCTGGGGGTTTCTCACCACCTATTTCCACTGGTAATAGTAATTTCTACAACATTGTTCTTAATGCAGGAACACCATTCTGGTCAGTCTCTTGCCAGTGTCTCCTAGGTCTTACAATTGATACAAAAGTTCTTTAGAGAGAACTTGAGAATGTTTTGCTGCTGAATTGACCTAGAAGCAAGTCACTCAAATGTGCTGCCTTAGTAGGTCCACTTAAAATTTATGTTATCTAATCTCAACTGGACCTGTGTTATAGTAAAGCAATCCTTTTAATTCTCCCCCATTGATTCTCTATTTCACCCTTCATGAATAGTTATTCTAAATATTCTCTTTTCTTCTGAAGCCTAGCCCTTTCAGCTGAAAGGAAAAACAATGATGTTTAGAAGTAGCTCCCCAAAAGATCATCAAAAAACTGAATGTTAGTCAAAAGAATTTCATTCTATTGAGTGGGAAATAGGGAACTACTAGAGTTTTTTTTTGGTCAAGAAATATCCTGAGTACATCTGTTCATATGACATATCTATCTAAACAGTATCATAGAGAATAACTTGGATGGAGGACAGTGAAAATATGTCAGAAGGGTACCTGTTTGGGCAATGATGGTTCAGAGGTATTATGATGTAATTGGAAGAGCAAAGCACTTAGAGTCACGAAAACATGGTGTAAAAACTGACTTAGTCAATTATGAGCTTTGTGGCTTTAGGTAAGTGACTTATCTTCTATTGGATTTATTCTCTACATCTACAAAATGAGGAGATTGGATTAGACAATATTTAAGGTCTCTTTGACTCTAAATTTTATGGTTTTATGAATAAAATGAAGGAATAGGCTTAAGAGTTATTATAGAAACAGAAAGGTAATTGATAATATATATGAGCCAATGGAGAGAGAAGATTAAAATACATCTAAAGTTTGAACCTAGGATAGAAAACTGGGCAAATGGTAGGGCCTAGTTGAAGAAATAACAGAAAGAGAAGCAGGTTTAAAGGGGAAAGTGCTTTTGATAATGATAATACAGGTTATTTGATTTCCAGGAATCAAGACTAAGTGTCAGAAATTATAAACCAGGGGACATTTTAATGACTGGAATGGGATTCAGTGAGTATACCTTTTGGGACAGAAGGCAAAATGAAGACTGAAGATTTAAATCCTAAAAGCATGAAAAGTTAACTCATCATTTCTTTATGGCCTAGAAAGAATCCTCCATTGAGTTGTAATGGAGACCTCTGCTGTTATTAAGACATCGCCTGCAACATGAAGATGGAGAGAAGGGAGGGGATAGAGAGTTCATATTCAATACTGTCTGCTAACACTAATAAAGATGCAATACCTTGTGCAGAGCAGAGATTTACTCAGATTGATGCAGATTTACTGCTCTGGAAAAAACCCTTATTGTATGATCAAAGCCAATAAAAAATAGAAAACAAATGATACTGTAGACTGAATAGAATAAATGTATGGTTTAATGAACACTTATTGACCAGTAACCTGCAACTAATGTAACTATAGATTTTTACTTTATCTATTCATAGCTTTAAAAAGACATCAGTTGAAGCTTCCCTAACAAGAGTAAGAAGTGATAGTTAACAAAGCTGCATTTTATTTAGTGCTAAACAAAACAGTCAATTTAAATTTGAGGTGGGGGAGTGGGGAAAGCAATCTTTTCTGTTTAATGTGAGCTGGAATTACCACAATAAAGGATGTTTTTAGATGGCTCCTGTTATGTGATCTAGCTGTTATTTGATATGGGAGACAACATCTCATTCACTAAAAAAAAACTGTTAGAAAAATTAGTTCATGACATGCATCTCTGTGGGGGAATTTAAAACCTGTAGCCAGCTTGTGGGAGTAGTTTTAAACTCCAATCTGACAAACACAGGGTTTCATCTGATGTTACAGAGAGAATTTGGACTTGCTACATATATATGTTAAACTGAATAAATGAATGGATGATGAGTTATTCGCAGGGTAACAGAGTTGGAAAGCATCACCAGGATCAACTAGTCCAATCTCCTCATTTTACAGAGGGGTAAACTGAGGCCCAACTAAATGAGTTGCCAAAGTTATATGAGTAGTAAAGAGAGGGTCAGGATTCAAACTCAGGTCTTCTGATTCCAAATCCTTTGTGCTTATTGACAACAAACATACATGCATCCTTTCTGTAGGAATGGCACAACCCTTGTTAGAGATTAGTTCTTATGGGAAAAGTCATCCTGGCTCTAGTGACCAAACAGAAGAAATTGTTCTAGGAAGATATTTCAGTAAACAATTATTAGTTCTGAAGTCTGGCATCATATTTTAGTAACACAGACCTGGATCTCCCTCCTCAACATACCTTGAGGATAAAACTCTTCCCCTTTCTATTTAGGGTATGTTCAAACTTCACCCTGTGATTTGAAGCAGAAGAGTTGCAGAAGAAAATGACTTCAAAGAAGTATGTCCTGTGGAGATATGTGGAGGAAATTTTTAGGCTCAGAATTTAAAAGTAATTAAGTCATCTCAAACTACATAGGGTATGTATTTTTTTCTTCTAGATTTAACATGCATATTTTAAATGGGATCTGTTTTTCTACACTTAAAAAAAACTGTCTTGACACCTTTCATGTAAAGTGCTGTTTTGTCTATATGTGACTTGGTAGAGACAAAATCTTAATCATACAGTTAAATGAACTCATTATTTCCTGGATTCAAGTTCCTTCCAATAATGCAACTCACAACCTACCCAAGCCCTCTTCTGGAATAACTGGTACTTGGCACAACCCTTTTTTTTAAGAAGTCATTACCTACTCCTCTGGTCAGAGATGAACTAACTTGGGATTTTAATTTCTGTCTTTGGAGTAGGGGAAAAGAGGACTAGAGAGAATATTAGAAAGTATTCATCACTCTTTTATAAAATAAGAAACAATTTCTCGTAAAAGAAATGATTTGAGATGAAGGACTTATTTTATTATAGGGGAATGTAATGTAGGCATAATACCTTAGTACTGGTTCTTTTATTCCTTGTTTATTAACAATCTATAATACTAGGTGGTATGACTCACATTATAACAGCTTCTTTGGAGCTATTGTGGGAAAAAATAAATGTACCCACAGTATGGAGCAACCTGGCAATTTCCCTCTGCCATTTTTGTTACTAGGCAGTCACATTTCCGACTACGGCAGCTTTGCCAATCCCACTGTTAGCACAAAGCAATTATTACCAGTAGGGGAACTGCTCATTCCTTCTTGAAACATAGCTTGTCACAGTCAAGGTTGTACTGAAAGTCAAATGTTTGGTGGCATCTCTGCATCTGTGCTCCCATGGTCCCTGCAAGGTGCTTAGCTTCACAGCTGGGGAGCTCAAGAGATGAGAAGCTTCAGCAGAAGCAAGGTCATTGCAGGACACTTCTCCAAAGGGGCAAAATAGGTAACTGGTCCACCTGTGCCTCTGGATTTCATTTCTCTTCCTAGGCTATTGGGAGGCGAAAGTAACACCCCTGCAGAGGCAGGTCAATAAATGAGGAGTAAAGACAAGAATTGGACTGAAGAAAGAGAAAGGTCAAAAACATTTAGCAACTAAAAATAAAATAGATCCTGGGAAATGACTAGTTGAAAGGGTAGCTTTTTGGAGTCTCTAAACTTTTGCTAGAAATTGATATCTTTCCATTTAAATGTGGATTACTGATTATGGCTACTAACTAAGGAAAACAACCCTTCAAAATAGTTACAAATTAAGTGGTTCTTTTCAAATGTCCCAAATGTTCTTCCTTTCTTCCTTCCTTCCTTCCTTCCTTCCTTCCTTCCTTCCTTCCTTCCTTCCTTCCTTCCTTCCTTCCTTCCCTTGCTCCTTCTTTCCTTCTTTCTTTCCTTCCTTCCTTCCTTCCTTCCTTCCTTCCTTCCTTCCTTCCTTCCTTCCTTCCTTCCTTCCTTCCTTCCTTCTTTCCTTCCTCTTAAAACAAACAACAAACAAAAATAAATGAGACTATACTACTAATTTTGAAAACTTTGCCCTTTGTTGTAGGTTTCATGAATAGTTTTTGAACCTGGAACAAGTGACAGAGATTGATGGTGATGGAGATCTTGGGACACCTTGAAGCTGTCTGTTGAAGAGAATGGAATGAGGTGAATGAAAGAGTGGGGTAGGTGAAACAGGTTAGCATCATGTCAGACTCAAACTCCCCTGGAGTGCTTCTGCTACCATCTAGTAGCTTCCTATTTTAAAAAATTATTTTTGGTGACTGTGTGCTAAATTGATTTGTTTCTATGCTGCTAAAGGACTGAAAGTACTACTATTACTACTACTACTACTACTACTACTACTACTACTACTACTGCTACTACAACTACTACTCACACACACACACACACACACACACACACACACACCAGTGCTGATGCTTTGAGGTGACCTCTCTCCCCCCTTACCTGTCCCTAGTTGTGGCTCTGACATATACGTAAGTGGCATTATCTTTGGAGAATGAGCCTGTGGTTCTTTCCTCGGGGTTAGCAGCTTCTCTTGTCCTGATAACATAGGCAAAGAGGAACTGCAGGAGAAGATTATTGAATAGCAGATGTCTCTGCAATGATAAATAAACTACACTAAAATCCACGTTCAAGGTGAATTTTATGGAACTGATGGAGGGAAAAAGCCCAGCAAGAAGTGGCAGTGATTGAGCAAATGTAACTAAAATGAGTCACTGGACACCACAGGTCTCAGGTATTCACAAGGTTTTCCATGAGACTTCCTGAAACAGGTGTCAGAGGGACCCCCTCCCTACCACCCTTCTGTAGCCTAGTAAAGCAATCGGGAGCTATGTATTACTTTAAGATACACTGAAACATTTTAAAGATGCAGTTTTCACTTGTTGGCAATCCTCTACTTTGAGCAGATACTGTCACTGCAGGAGGAACAGAGAGTTTGCTAACTTTCTAAACCTTATGGCAAGTTCAGGTTTCCAAGAGATTCTCCCTCTTGTTAAACAAGACCATAAATGCCCTGCTTGAAATGTGTTTGTGATTATGACTGAAGCTTGTGCTTGGCCTTTTGGATCCAGTGTGGAAACTCCCACCCTCACAAGTCCTAAAGCTAAAGAAATGCAATTCCACCCACTGCCAAAATGATTTTATGACATTTCAAAATCCCTGTATGTGTTTTTGAAATATCCATTTGTCTTCGAACTTTCATCAACTTTAGCATTTAAAATTGAGATAAATACAATGTAAATGACTTTTTTTACACTTTATGCATATTATCTCATTGAAACCTCATTTCAACACTGTGAAGTAAGTTTACTCTTATTCCCCATTTTACCGATAAGGAAACTGAGGGTCAGTCCAAGGTTTAGCAGTCAGGTCTTCCTAAGGAAAGTCTAGAGTCCCTATGCATTAGAGACTGAAGGCTAAAATTTCCCTTAGTGCCTAAGGATTTGCTCACAAAGTATTCTCACAGATCTGGAGCATAGGGAGAGGAAAAGGCAAGTCACAACACTTTTTACTATTTTTCTGATGCAATTTAGAGCTTCATTTCTGGCTCTGTTCAGAAGAATTTATATTATTTTGTTTCACCAAAGGAATCACACACAAATCCCGAATACAAAGCTAATTAATTATCCATCTCTTTTTCTCTAAGATATGTAAAGTGACCTGACACACATTAGTCAAATATTTCTATCACCTTCCCCATCCACCTCTGATGACTTTTAATCTTTTTTTCTTTCTTTTTCTTTTTTTTGACTTTTAATCTTAATGACAGATCTTGAATAAATAAATCCACAAGTAGTTGAAACCCACATTTCAGCTTCTCATTTTACCAATAAAATACATTTAGAAGCATATGGATATATTTTTCTGCACTCTATTTGTTGCCCCAGAAAGGTTTGGAAGATTTCATCTCTTGGAAACTTAGGGTACTTGGGGAGGAAACGCTATGGACAAAGAATTGGAAGATGAAAATGTGAATCCAAGCTCTTCCAATTACTAGCTGCATGATCTTGGTCAAATCACTTAACTTCCCTGATTCTCATTGTCTTTATATTTTAAATGAAAATAATCATCCATGCCCTACAAACTACATACTGGTGAGCATCTAAGGGGACAATGCATAAGTTGCACATGCTCTGGAGCTCTTCAATCGTCATTCAAATCTTCAGTTTCAGTCCCCAGGGCTCAGTTGCTACATCTCTCCTAGAGGTAGCCCTGAGGGATTTGGGGTAAGTTTTTTCTAATAGCCCAGAAACCCCTACAAATGTGTTCCTCTCCATGATAATCAGTTGATGTTAATTGGTTGACCAGACTTAATTCACTCTTGGAAATGGGTATTTACTCTATAAGTAGAGTTGTTGCAAAATGGTTCTACTAAAAATTTGTGAAATATTCTCTCACTGCATACTGAGCTCAGGGGAAAGTAGACTCAAATATCGAGAGAAAGTGTGGCATAAAGGTAGTTCAAAACTCCCGGGAGTCCTTTTTTTTGGAGTTCTGAAGATGTTTCTCTTAGACATGCTGTATCTCATCTATTAGTTTCTACATAGAGCCCTGAATCTTCCTTTCAATCACATCCACTCTTTCCTCTCCCTAGGTAGACAGTGATGATACTACTGTCCCAATGAAACTGCTAGGAGTCCAATAAAAAGTACAAATACTCTGTTTCCCCAAAGTTCACAAAGACTTTTCTGAGCAAGATGATGGTAGTGGTGGTAGTGGAGAGGTCTTCTCCTTTGCTCTAAAAGTTTTCTTCTCCAAGGCTCAGCTGGAGGCTTCTACTAGAAAGTTGCTAGACTATTAAATCTAGATTCCAAGCTGATTTCCTTGTTCTCTGCAAGCCTCACAAGATGAAATGTCTTGATTACATGTTCTTTGATCATATGTGGGTCAAACCTTTGATTGACTCAATGGAGATGTATTCTGTCCCTTTTCAATTCCTTGTCCATCTTTTCGAATACCCTTATCACATTACAAATTTTATTGTATCTTTGGATATATGTCTTCTCTTCCCAGTAAATTGTAAAACCCTGGAGGGAGAGATCACACTGTTCTTCTCTATATACCTAGCACCCAGCAAAGGACTTGCATACAGTAGGTGCCTAATAAATATGTATTGAATTCTGAATTCAAATACAAAAAAAAGTATCTCATGTTAAGGGGCTTACAGCCTATTAGGGAAGATAAAACATAAGAGAAAAATATTTCAGTATCAAAGAGAATACAGTGCATGAATATAACAGCATGAAAGAATAGAGGAGGGAGATACACTTCCATCAAAGGAGAATCAGGGAAAACCATACTCTTACTTCTGCTCAAACTGCCTTTGAATACAAATCTCGATCTATGACATCATAATTTTTATTATGGTAATTAAATATATAGTTCTTAGCAATGAAAAATGATAAGATACTAAGCATTGTATGACAGTGTAACTGACAGGGATTTGTAGGAAACTCCCCAAATACACAGAGCAGGCAAATTATTGTATTCTGTAAAAACAAAAATGTGACAGATACAAAGAAGAAAACAGAAAGGTAACAATTTTCCAATATAATGGTTGTAAAAGTACATATCTAATTATGAGTAAAGCTGCTTAAAAGCACCAATGAAAATAAAAAGATCAATGAACACATAAACTAGGCCAATTTAAAAACTGAATTTTTTGTCAAGAAAAATAATTTCAATTACTCACATTCGAATAGTTTCATTTAACTATATTTTAAATAACGTAAATATTGCAACAGAAAGATAGAAGTTGAAAAGTACATGGCTAACCTAGACACATTATTTTTAGTCTGCACATTCTAAGGAAAGACCAAATATAGTTTACAAGATTTCACTTTAAAATATCCTGGTTTCAATTGGAATTCATCATAAGAGAAGTTGTATTAGAAATGCTTACTTTTAATTTTTTTTTAAAGAATCAGGCCCCAAATTCTTTTTTCAGGGCTAGATA
>JAQQSZ010011209.1:0-12309 GCA_028646595.1 Phalanger gymnotis | reverse complement strand
ACGTGAGCAAAAATATATGTATATATGATACACCTGTGAAAAAAACAACAATGAAATGAGCCTGGGTTATGTGCCCAATGAGAAGGACAAAGATTATGTGCTATGAGAATTCAGAGGAAAAAAAAATGATTATCAGTTCCCTGTGTCTGCATATGCATATATACATAGAAATAAATACATATGTGTGTGCACTTATGTGCGTGTATGTATATATTTCCTGTCTCCTCAGCTAGAATGAAAGTCCTTCATAGGTCTAACACTGGGACTGGTCTAATATTGCTTTGTAATATAGCTAATTGCACATTTCAAGTACCAGCTAAAATCCCACCCTCTGCAGAAAACCTTTCCTGATCCCTCTTCATTCTAGTGTTTTTTCCTCTCTTCATTATTTTCCATTTATACTGTGCTTCTTACTTTATTTCTTCCTTTAGGAATTGAGGGAGTAGATTCTCTGATCTCTAAAATCCCATCTGCCTCTAAATCTGTGATTCTTTTGGGAAATTCCTTGCTTGCAATGCCCAGCCAGGAACAGCAGAGAGCAGCTGAAGACCACTGTTGAAAAGGAGCTGCCTGGTACCAAAACGAACTAAAAGCTGCCAGAATCAGGGAGGCCTTTTCTGAGCACCCGCTGGCAGAGTGCATCATCGATATCGGCAAAATTCATCGTTGACAAAAGTTCAAGAGAAAGTTGCCAGGCCCCTTGGGAAAGCAGGAAAAGGCAAGGGCCCAATTTCCTGCTGTTCTGACAGATAATAAACCATCCCAGGTCCATTAAAAAAAATACCAGAATTAGTTAAAGAAATTCCTTTTCTTCTAAGGCTCAATTGTTGTCAAGTTCAAGATATCCTGACCAGAATCACATAACCTGTTTCATACTGAGGGGTAGTTTGGTATCAGGTGGAAAGAAAGCTGAACTTAACCTTTCATGGTTCTAGACAATTCCTTGAGATTCTAAAGTTGCAGAGAAGGTACTGTCCTGAGTCGGTAGAGGACATTTCTTCATCTGGGAGTGCCCAATATCAATGATATCCCACATCTAGTCTATATCTCCCTTCAGTACTTACTAGCTGTGTGACTCTGGGCAAGTTATTTTACCCAATTGTGCCTCAGTTTCTTCATCTGTAAGGTAGGGATTAATATTTATGATACCTACCTTGTTCCCATAGGACTTTCTCCCCCTTCACTGATATAGAGTGACAACTTAACTATGTTTTATACATTTAGAAGGGTGCCTCCCTATGCAACTGGGATGTTCAATTATTTGCCCAGTAGATTGAGAGCTAGCCTCAAAGGCAGGAAGATCTGGGCTCAGGTTGTTTCTCTGACACCAACTGGCCAGGCAAATGGGCAAATGACTTAACCTCTCTGTGCTTCTAAACAACTCTCTAGGCCAGTGATGTCAAAGTCAAATAGAAATAGGGGCCACTAAGGCATATACAAGGATCTCTGTGGAACACGTACTGACTTGGTTTTAAGATATAATGTTTTCTATGCTTTATTATATTTTTATTTTGTTAAGTATTTCCCAATTACATTTGAATCTGGTTCAGGCTGCACTTGGGAATGTTGAAGGCTGGCTACCTGGGTGACCCCTCTGCTCTATAAATTTCAGAGGAAATGCTGACTTATATTGGGAAGGGGAGTCTCCTCACCTAGGGGTTCCTATACTAATGAAACCACAGGCCCAGTCACTATCCTAATCCACGCAGCCAGTATGAGTCAGAGGCACAATTTGATCAAAAGCTTTCCTGAAGCTGAGACCTTCTTTCTATCTACTGTTCCTCCTTGTCCTACCTCTCTCATAGGTTCGGACCAAATAACTTATCTCACTGAGTTGTCACAAGGGTCAAATGAGTTATACAGTACAATATAAATGTATATTATGCTATATTAATGTAAGATTAATGTAAGAAGGAAGACAAGAGGTTTCTCTTTCCTTTCTCCATTTTAGAGTGTGACCAGTGAGTGTTCAGAATGACGTGGGATGGGTTTCAGAAAAATCTTGTTCATTTCCAATAGAGCACATAATGCCCCAGCAAACAAGGAAAGCCAAATCTTCCAAGTGCTTCTCTGAATTCTTCCAGCACCTAGGTAGCTAGCAAACTGATGTGTATTGCTAGCTTAGGGACTAAAATCCTTCCAGGATCCTTTTAAGTGATAGATGTATTGACAGCCAGGGTGCTCTAGTAAAGTTATAGAAAGTGAAAGCCTGTCACAGCAAGTTAGAGCTGGAAGAGACTTCAGAGATAAATTTGTTCAGAGATCTCTGACTCTGGAGTCTGAGGACCCAAGTTCAAACACTTCCTCTGTGGTTTACTCCCTGTGTGTCTTTAGGCAAATCACTTAGACCTCCTTGGGCCTCAGTTTCCTCATCTGTAAAATGAAGGTATTGGAATTGATAATCTCCACAATCCCTCCCTTCTAGGTCTAAAGCTATGAGCCTGTGAACTTATGTCCAAAATAGAATTCATCTCTCCTGTAGACTTGTCCTCCCAGTTCAATTTCGTATGATACTACTGTCTTCCAGAATCCTAACCAAGGTGTTTCCTTCCAGTCTTTCCTCTCCTTCAGCTCACATTACACATCAACAGCTTTGATCACCAAGTACTGCCATTTCTACCTCCTCAATGCCCCTTACATCCAGCCCCTCACCTCTCTTTACTGGCACCACTCTGGTTGAGGCCTTCATCTTTTCTTGGCCTAGTCTTTCTAATTCTCTTCCCGTCTTTAGGCTATTGCCTCTTTAATCCATGCTTTAGCTTACCTCATTGTCTGAACAACTAAATTAACAAAAAATCCTTTAGTTTTTTTTTAACTTTTTAAAAATTTATTTTCTGTTTTCAATATTCACTTCCATAAATTTTAAGTTTTCTCCCCCTCCCTCCCCAAGATGGCATGCAATCTGATATGGGCTCTACACATACATTCCTGTTAAACACGTTTTCACATTAGTCATGTTGCATAGGAGAATTATAACGAATGGGAGAAACCATGAAAAAGAAAAGAAAACAAAAGGGAAAAGAATCTGCTTTGATCTGCATTCCAACTCCATAGTTCTTTCTCTGGATGTGAATGGCATTTTCCATCATGAGTCCTTTGGAAAATTTTAGGTCCTTGCATTGCTGAGAAGGACTAAGTCTATCAAAGTCAGTCCTCATACACTGTGGCTGTTACTGTGTGCAATGTTCTCCTGGTTCTGCTCACTTCACTCAGCATCAGTTCATAGAAGTCTTTCCAGGTGAAAACCAATTATTAAGCCCCTACTGTGTGGCAAGTACTGTGGTAAGTGCTAGGGATACAGATATAAAAGTGAAAATCATAACAGCTAACACTTAAGTACCCCTTGCTATGTATGTGTAAGGCGCTGTCCTAAGAGCTTTGTAATTAGTATCTTGTTTGATGCTCACAACAACCCTGGGAGGTAAGTGCGGTTATCATCTCCATCTTACAGCTAAGAAAACTGAGATGAACAGAGGTAAAGTGCCTTGCCCTGGGTCACATAGCTAGCAAGTGTCTCAGACTGGATTTGAACTCAGATCATCCTGATTCCAGGTCTGGCTCTTTAGGCTAGCTAGCTAGGCTACCTAGCTGCCTATAAAAATAGTCCTTATCTTCAAGGAACTTATATTCTGACAGAAAAGACAGCACAAATAGAGTGGGGAAGGAGGCATGTTTTGGTTTGAAAAGGTGAGGTAGATTAATACTTCCTTTCTAGGAGCAATGATAGAGTGGGTTTGATTATGGGTCTAGTCTTGGCGGAAGGAAGGTATGTACATAGTAGGCAGTAGCTAATAAGAAAACGTCCAGGGCCACCTAGATGGCACAGTGGATAGAACACTGGCCCTGAAGTCAGGGGAATCTGAGTTCAATTTGGCTTCAGATACTTATTAGCTGTGTGACCCTGGGTAAGTCATTTAACCCCAATTGTCTTCTCCCCACCAAAAAAAATGGCCATGAAATGAAATGAAGTATGGCTAGAGCCTATTCGTAGTAAGTCCCGTGAAGCAACCACCAATAAGGACTGAGTGGGAATTTGGGGAAACCCCATAGCTATGACCAGGACCCATCTCTCCTCTAAAACCATTATGGGCTCCCCCTTACCTTTCAAATCAAATATAAATTTCTGATCCTGATGTTCCCCTCCAAAATCTAGCTTCCACCTACCCTATTCTGTCTCCTATCTTCTCCCCCTAACCCAAATCCTTCTCTTTCTTTGAGGCCTAATTCCATTAACCACCTCTGCAGTGAAACCTTCCCAGCACAAAGTTCCTTCCTCCGTCACCCTTGATGTGATTCAAGAAACATTTAAGCACCTAGTCTGTACCAAGCCGTGGAGCACATCCTAGACTCTGACCTCATGTAGCAATTTATTTCTGTATCTCATCCAGCATTTGTTGCATAGTTTCGACTCAGTAATTTTCTTTTCACATATATGTAGGTTTGCAACTAATTGACTGATTAGATGGAAAGGGTGATTATTAATGAATCATTATCCAGTTGGGAGAGATTTCTGGAGGAGAGCTCCAGTGTGTCCCCTCCAGGAAGGCGCAGCATGCTTGGGAGAGCATAGGAGCCTAGGAGAACCGGCTGACTAATTGGATAAGGAGCTAACAAGATAATGTTTAATAGAGAGAAGTGCTCAAGAAGCTTCACTGGCTCCCTATTGCCTCTTAAATAAGATGAAAACACCTCTGGCATTTAGACTTCTTCATAATTGTAATCTGAACTGAATTGAATATATCTATCAGATCTACCCTCACGGAATCATAGACTGAGAATAGAAAGGAACCTTGGAGACCATGTGGTAAAAATAATCCCTCATTTTATAGATAAAGAACTAAGCTTGGGTGAGAGGTAAAGTGACATAGGAAGGCCTGAGTTTCCTAATTTATAAATACCACGTATACTACTTACCCCATGTGGTCTTATGAGGTAAATACTTTATAAACTTTTAAATAATAATAATAGCTAGCATTTATATAATGCTTTAAGATTTGCAAAGCGCTTTACAAATAATATTTCATTTTAGCCTCACAATAACCCTCAGGGTAGGCGCTATTATTACCTCCATTGCACATGAGAAATATGAGACAGACAGGGATTAAGTGACTTAGTTGCCCAGGGTGACAGAGTTGGCAAGTATTTGAGACTAAATTTGAACTCAAGTCCTCCTGACTCTAGATCCAAGGCTGTATCCACTACACCATATAGATACCTTTAAATGGATATCCAAATGTGAATTGTTTTCACCTTGTCATAACTATTATCAGTATTAAAAGATACACAAAAGAATGTGCTACAGGCCATGATGGCAGTAGGGTGTGTTCAGGGAGGACTGGTACCTCTGGTGTGATGGCTGCTGGGGTTAGGAGACTAACAACTAGGGAAAGAAGTGCAAATTAACAGATCCTTTATATACCACAGAATTCAGTTCCTATACATCCACTCCACTTGCTCCCTGAAATGTCAGACTGACATAAGCTAGTTAGCAAATAAGCATTTATTAAGCGCCTTCTACATGCTAGCTAGGCTCTGTGCTAAGTCCTGGGGATAGGAGCTTATAATCTAGCAGGGGACATAGCGAGGAAACTATGTACTAGTGATCTGTATACAGGATAAAAAGAAAATAATTAAAAGGGAGGCACTGGAATTAAGAGGGATTAGGAAATATTTCCTGTAGAGGGAAGCCAGGAGGCAGAAATGAGGAGGGAGAGCATTATAAAATGCCTAGGGCTGAGAGATGGAATATTTTGCTCATGGAACAGAAAGGAGGCTAGTGTCGTTGGATTGAATAGTGCAAGGCAGGGACCTTATATTGAACTAAAATTGGCCTTCTTTAGCTTCCAGCCTTTGTACCTTGTTCTGCTCTCAAGGATCAAAATGAAAGTTTAATCCTTTGTTGGGACAGCCTATAGACACCTAGCAATCCTCCTCAAGTCTTCTCTCCTTCAGGTTAAACATGTGCCTTTCTTGAAACTGGTCCTAGTACAGATGATGGGCCTGGTCTCTTGTCCTCTCACCATCCTACCTATCCTATTCTGGATGTTTTTGCTGTCTAAAACTTCCTTTACAACTGAAAATGTACTTAATGACTGCTTTAAATTTTCCTTTTCGTGTGTAGAAATAGGGTGGTTGCCAGTTAATCTTTCAGGTGGTCTCTAAGACAAGTTTCATCCTGGGCTACTACAATACCTCCCATATAGGTGTTCCCACCTCTACCCCCTTCCCTCCCCTCCCCCATGGTGATTGCATAGTTAATGTTGTTTTAATTGAGACATATTTTCACTTTGGAAACTTGGTTCTTCTGAAGCCAGATTTTTTTTTTTTTTTGAAGACAGAGGTCGAGAAAACGATGGGGAGGAAATTATGTCCAATAAAGGAGTTGCATTTTGTATTTCAATTGACTCATTGCTTTACTATGTTATTAAAGGAAGCTATGCCACCAGTCTCATAAATTGAACCAGATTTATCTGGCATTCTCACTGTGGAAATATTCTACCAAAGGAAATCTTTCCCGTCCCTTTTCACATTCCATTCCTTTTCATATCAGATCCTTCAGACCAAATTAAGAGGAATGAATTGATGAATTGGTGGCCATTACACTTTGTGTTGTCTGTTCTGGGGGGTTGAGGAGAAGCAGAAATCAGAATAGGATTTAAATAAGTAAGTGTTCATAAAATAATAAGGGCATTGAGGTAGAGGTAGAAGAGATCTTAGAGACCATCTAATCCATACCCCGCCCCCTCCCTTTTTCTAAACAATTAATTAAACCAAAATCTGAGTTAGTGATAGAAATGGGATTAGAATCCAGGTTCTTTGACTCTAAATCAAGTCAAAGGGAATCTTCAAAAACCATTCTTTCAGGTCAATGTGATGAATTTCATACTTTATCTCCTCTCTTAGTGCTTCCTGTGGGTCAGTAAATAAATTTTAAAAAGAAAGAAACAATAACAAGTCAAATTATGGGTATTTACTAAATACTTACTATGTGTCAGGAACTGTGCCAAGCACCAGGGATACACAGAAAGGCAAAAATGGTTCTTGGTTCACAAACAGGAAACAACATGCAACTGAGTGTTATCTACAAGATCAGAACACCAGTTCTGCCATTTGCTAGTTCTGTGAACTTGGAGCAAGTCATTTAATCTCGCTGAGTCTCAGTGTCATCATCTGTAAGACAAGGACAGTAATACTCTTACTACCTGCTTGGTGTTCCCCTATGCATCCACCAGAGTTGACACCAGACCAGGAACTCATCTGTTATTTACAGACTTCGAGAATTGCATGGGATCTGATCCAACCATTTTAGAGAGCAATCTGGACATATGCCCAAAGAGTTATTAAACTGCCCATACCCTTTGACCCAGCGCTATCACTATTAGGTCTGTTTCCCAAGATGATAAAGTAAAAAAGAAAAGAACTTCTGTGTTCTAAAATATTTATAGCAGCTCTTTGTGGTGGCACAGAGCTGGAAATGGCAGGGATGCCTCTAAATTGGAGAATAGCTGAACAAGTTGTTATATATGATCATGATAGAATACTGCGTCACTATGAGAAATGATGACCTCACTGATTTTAGAAAAACCTGGAAAGACTTGTATAAAATAACGAAAAACAAAATGAGCAGAACCAAGAAAGTTTTTTATACAGTAACAGCAATATTGTTTTAAGAACAACTTTGAGTGACGAAGTCATTTTGAGTATTGTAAACACCCAAATTAACTTCAAAGGACCTGTGAAGGAAGATGTTATCTGCCTCTAGAGAAAGAACTGATAAATAGAAGTCTGTGTAGTATGGTTTTACACACTTACACACACACACACACACACACATACACACACACACTTGTATCCAATGGTTGACAACTCTAGAATGAAGGGAGAGAAGAAAAATAATTAAAAGTGTACAGCATACAATAAAAGAAAATTTAGAAGGAAGCATAGAAACATTGAAAACAATGTACTTATACAGGTTTTGAAAAAAAAAGTCAACAGTGTGAAATGTAAATTCAAGGTTTTATAGTGAATCTTCTTTTTATGTTGTGCCATATACATGGAAATAGTTTTGGGGGGTTTTTTTGGCTTTGTATATTTAATTTCAAAGTGAATTTTTAAAAAGAGAGAGAGTTACATGAAGGTGTTGAGTTAGAGTTAATTTGCCCATGGTCACACAGCTACTATGAATGCCTTCCAACCACTACATCATTCTGCCTCTCTAAGGATTAATTATTATGACTTTTCCAGGCTGGAGAGTTTACTTGGAGAAAAGGACAGTGTCTATTTTACCAGAAGATGACTATGACCTACTCAGCCCACTATGACCCACTCAGCCCACAGCCCAAAAAAGTTGCTCATGGAGCTAGGATGATTTCAAGCCTGCCTTCCTTAGGGAAGGAGGCCTTCAAAAAGTCAGGACCTCAAGGACTAATCTTTATCAATCCTGGTTATTTACTTTTCCTTTCTCTGATCCTTCTTATATCACAGTTTATTGTTGTTTGATTAATAAAATGTTATTTTGGAAACAGTGGAAAATACAGTATTTCCATGCACAGAGTCACTCAGTGATGTTGCCCAAACATCTTTGACTTTTGAAAAAGAGCACAACATGGCTGGATGCATAGGGCAAGTGGAAAAACCACTGGTCCTAGGGTCTGTCAGAAAGCTTGGGTTCTAGCTTCAGCTCCATCACTGATTAGTTTGCATGACTTTGAGTTTGTCTAGAAGACAGAGAAGGCTTAAACAAATACATTTTGTGACAAAGGGAATTTCAGTCAGTCACCAAGTATTTATTAAGCACCTACACAAGCTATGCTAAGTTCTAGGAATACAAAGAAAGACAAATACAGTTGCTACCTGCAAAGAGTTCAAATTCTAATGAGGGATATGACTCACAAACAACTACGTATACACAAGATATGTACAGATAGATAGACAGAAAGACAGGCAGACAGACAGACAGACAGATAGATAGAGATATGTATGTATGGTGAATGGGAGGTCACCTCACATGGAAGGCACTAATAGAGGAGAAGGGGAAGAGAGGAGGAGACTGAGAAAAGGTTTTTGGAGATGGTGGAATTTGAGATGACTTTTTGTAATGTTAATGGGGCGGGGGGAGTTGTGTAAGATCTTCTCCGCCCATTAATTGTCCTCATGTGGAGCCTATTAAGGGAAGGAAGGCTTGCACACCTTTTGTTAATAAGCTAATTAGGCAATGAGTCCACTTGTGATGCCTTCTGTCTCTAAGCCTATTAGCTTTTGCTTTGGGGGTTTGCTTATGAGAAAGATGTGATTCCCTGGTTGAGACTCTGAGCGGCTGTATGTTCAGAGCTCCCCAACTTCTCTGAGGTAAAGGCTCTCTTGATTCAGTGGTGGATGTAAAGCTTTGATTCAGGCAATAGAGCCCCGTCTGTTGGTCTTTATTTCTCTTTTCTGTATTTCCTGTGTTTGTATTTTATGTGATTAAAAAAGAAAGATTGTTGACCTGTGAAATAGCTATCTTTTCTTAGTAAAGCAGATAAAAGAGCCTGCACTAGCAGCCATCCTGGGTATGCCAGTGTGATTGCCATCATACTTTTTAAGGAGACCAAGAAGCCAGGAGGTGGAGGCAAAGAGGGAGAAGATTTCAGGCATGCAGGACCATCACGGAAAAGGCATAAAGTTAGAAAATGTAAGTAAACATGCAAGAAAAAGCGAGAAGGCCAGCATCACTGTTTTGCAGAGAAATCGAAGAAGAGTGAAGTAAATTGACTGGAAAAGTTGGAAGGCCAGGTTGTAATGGGTTTTAAAAATTTAACAGAAGAGTATTAGAAGTAATGGGGAGCCATTGAAAGTCATTGAATTGGGAGTGAGGGTGATATGGTCAAACTCATGCTTTAGGAAAAGCTTTTTGGTAGCTGGGTGATGGGCTATGATGGAAAGAGTCGGAGAGACCAACCAGAAGGCTGTTGCAACAGTCTGGACATGAACCAGAGTGCCTGTAGGGTGGTAGCAGCAGTGTGAGTGGAAAGATGGGGAAGTGATGTTGTAAGAGGTATTGCAAAAGCTGAAACCTGGGACTTGGCAACAGATTGAATATGAGGGGTCAGTTTCAGGTTGAAGTTAGAGATGAAATCTAGGTTATCAGCCTGGGTGACTGAGGGATGGTAGTGCCCTTTACAGTAACAGGAAAGTTTAGAATTTAAGGTTTTGGGGGGATGATAATGAGTTCTGTATGGGACATATTCAGTTTAAGATGATTAAAGGACAGTCAGGTTGAGATATCTAAGAGACAATCGATGATATGAAACTTGGAGGTCAAGAGAAAGGGAGGCATTTGATAAAAATATTTGAGAATTATCTGCTTAGAAATGAGAATTGAATCCGTGGGATCTAGTGAGATCAACAAAAGGAGATAGTATAGAGAGAAATAGGATGACTACCAAGGAAGATATTCACAATAAATGAGTGTGACCTGAAGAAGATATAGCATAGGAGGCTGAGAAAGAGCAGTCAAGTAAGAGGAAAACCAGGAAAGAGAAATATCATGAAAACCTGGAGAGGAAAGGGTATCTCAGGGTAAAAATTCTGTATGTTTGGATAAAGTGTCATATATAGTATCAAGTTGATTCCTTTGATGTAGTGAATAGAATACTGAACTTGGAGTCAGAATAACCTGTGTTCAAATCCTATTTCAGATACTTACTAGCTGTGTGACCTTGGGCAAGTCAGTTTTCTCATATATAATATGGTAGAGTGTATAAAGCACTTTGCAAACCTTAAAGCTCTATGTAAATACCAACTATTACAATTAGTGAGTAAAGTTCAAAACTCTTAACTTGGTTATCAAGGTCCTTCACAATCTGATTCTAATTGACTTTTATACCATATCTTGAGTAAAATGATCTTTTATGCTTGAAGAAGTCCATTATAGTTCATACACACAAACCAATTTTGTGGACAAAGAATATGGAAGACACATGTGCCCCTTCTGTATCTTGTCATTCTGGGTACCAGTTTCACAGTTTCTGGGAGGGACGGTATAGTACATGTCCAAGAGAGAACATCCTTGTCCAGAATTCAGGGTTAGGTTGGAGTGGCCCAGAAGGAGATAAAGAAAGGTCAGCATGCTTTTGAGAGTCATCAGTACAAGATAAAGAAACTCCCATGTTGGCACAAAAATGCCAATTACAAGCAAGCTGTGGAAAGGTTTGTTTGGAATGGCATAATATTTTTTGGTGCTATGTGATTCCAACCATATGAAACTACTGGTTATAGGCAACTGCTGCTTATGTGTCCCCTCCTGCTTCAAGGAGAAGCTAAGGAACTGACCAATTTATATCATTTTTATAGATCATATGAAGTAAAAGATCTATGATTCAAACCAACACCTGTGATGTCAATTCTTGTGCTCTCATACTACGCCTTAAGGCCCCCATTTCCAACCCATCAGTATTTTCTGACTAATATCTCAAGCCCTTCCCTAAGTCTAGAATGTCCTCCCTTCCCATTTCTATTACAATCCCACTCTTCCTTCAAGACCCAACTCAAAATGTTTTCTCTTCCAGGAAGCCTTTCCTGATTTTTCCAGTTGAAGGTAATTGTTTCATTCTCAAATCTGGCAGAACATTTTATTTACATACATGCACTTATTTCATATTATATCTATTTGTCTTATGTCTATCCCTTCTACTAGATTGTAAGCTCCTTGATGCCAGGAACCAAATCTTTAATATTTGCATTTTCCCGTGTGATAAGTTGCTGCAATCTTTTTGCTAATATTTTATTTAAAATTTTTGCATCAATATTCATTAGGGAAATTGGTCTATAATTTTCTTTCTCTGTTTTGACTCTACCTGGTTTGGGTATTAGTACCATATTTGTGTCATAAAAAGAATTTGGTAGGACTCTTTCTTTACCTATTTTCCCAAATAGTCTACAAAGTATAAGAATTAGTTGTTCTTTAAATTTTTGATAGAATTCACATGTAAAACCATCTGGCCCTGGAGATTTTTTCCTAGGGAGTTCATTGATGGCTTGCTCAATTTCTTTTTCTGAGATGGGGTTATTTAGAAATTTTACTTCCTTTTCTGTTAACCTGGGCAATTTATGTTTTTGTAGATATTCATCCATATCTCTAAGGTTGTCAAATTTATGAGCATATAACTGGGCAAAATAATTCCTAATTGTTGTTTTGAGTTCCTCTTCATTAGATGTGAACTCGTCCTTTTCATTTTTGATACTGGTAATTTGATTTTCTTCTTTTTTTTAATCAAATCGACCAAAGGTTTATCAATTTTATTGGTTTTTTCATAAAATCAGCTCTTTGTT